>JADRCH010000097.1:7890488-7930839 GCA_019843965.1 Rhynchomys soricoides | reverse complement strand
TCCTCCTCCTCCTCCTCCTCCTCCTCGTCCTCCTCTTCCTCCTCCTCGTCCTCCTCGTCCTCGTCCTCCTCCTCGTCCTCCTCGTCCTCGTCCTCCTCCTCCTCCTCCTCCTCCTCCTCCTCCTCCTCCTCCTCCTCCTCCTCCTTCTCCTCTTCCTCCTCCTCCTCTTCTTCTTCACAGGTTAAGTCTCAATCCCACAACTTTCGTTACTTCTGCTGGATAGTCATCAGTAAGTCTTGTTGAGGAGTTCCTGAAAATAACGCTTCTTTTTTTCTCCTGGATGCTTTAAAAATTTTTCTCATTATCTTCACTTTCAGACTACGGATGGTTATATCTTGCTTGGAATTTTGGAGGTAATTTTTTTTTTTCTCTAAGGCTTGACATTTTAGCTTGACAATTTTTTTGCGAGTTCTCAGCCAACCCCTCTTCACATACTGCTTTTACTACATTTCCTTCCTCATTTTTCTAGTTCTTTGGTTAAATATATGTGTGACCTTTTTACTATATTTTATTTGTCTCATGTTTTTTTTTTTTTCCTGCAAGAATTTTAAGATTGTTCTGCAGTCTGAATATCGTATAATGAACTCTCTCAGCTTCTGGCAATACTTATTTAGCTTGTCTTTAGAATTATCTATTGCGTTCACATATCAAATTTACTCATTTAGTTATATTTGCCCATTATGCTAGAATTTTAATTTAATTCGCCAAAATAGTTTTTTCATTTCATAACGTTCTCTACACTATTTTCCTAAGCATATTAATCTTTCAGAAACTCCACTAGATCAGACGATTTCCATTAGAAAATGTTCTGCTGAATGATGATTGCTACTCTGGCCTATAGACTCTTACCTCCACAAGGAAAGGTTAAATTATAAGGGTAAAAACTAACAACAAGGAGATGTATCAAAACAAAGGGAATCTGAATTTATAACTCATAAATGGTTATAATTCTTTTGTATGATGAATCCTTTCCTGAGAAGTAAGCTGTGGTTTAAATGTGATGCCCTCTACTGCCTCTGGCATTTGAGCGCTTGGTCCTCAGAGAGTGTTACTGTTGGGGAAGCTTAAGGGGTGTGGCCACTGGAGGTGGGCTCTGAGAGTTTAAAGACCCCTGAGAGAAGTTCCTTCTCTCTGCTTTGTGCTTGTGGTTCAAGCTATGAGCCCCCAGCCTCCACTCCACCATCATGGACTCTGACCCTCTGAAACCCCGAGCCCAAACAAACTCTTTTTAGGTTGCTTTGGTTGTGAGTTTCTCCACAGCAGTAGAAAAGCAATCAGCATGTAAGCCAAGCTCAGAAGGTGCCCAGCCTGGGACTCTCGCTACAGACAGAGCTGAGGTTGTTCTTAATTCAGGAGCATGCCACACAGAATTTTCATCTCCTCCAAGAAAGTACTGTTCAGCATGCATGACATTTTTCTGTTTATTATTAAACCTTTTAATTAAAAGAATCTCAAATATATGTAAAGTAAATTGAACAACTTATATACTCAGGGTAGATATCATAATGAACCCTCACTTCATTCATGCTTAAATATTTAATATTCATTCATGCTTTAATATTTCAATTTTATTTTAATTAATAATTATTTTACATGGTTTTCTATCTAATATCTAATCCCCAATTATTATTTTTATAAAAAATTAAGATACAATTTATAAACATTGAAAAGCAAATCTTAACTCTACAGTTTTGACAAATGGATCTATTGTATAACAAGGCTGTTAAGGACTAAACTGTGTCAACTCCAGATTCACTTCTGCAGTCTTAACTCTCAGGCTGACTGTATTTGTGACAGAGACTATAAGGAGGTGATGGGGTATGGGACTGTGAGGACTGAGCTCTAACCCTGGGAGCTGCAGGAAGAGAGCTGGAGAGCAGAGCCATTTGCACAGGAAGAACCTCTATTAGCTGAGAGAAGGAACCTTGGAACAAAGTTAACACCTTTGTCTTAGACTTCCCCACAGCTAAAATTCAAGAAATAAACTGATGGTGTTTAAGCTACCTACTGTGTTATTTTGTTATAGCAATCCCAGAAGAGTAATATATGCGGATCAATATACTAGGGAATTATCCTTTTGTCAGGTTCTAGGCAAACATTGTTTTAGTTTTTTTTGTTTTGTTTTGTTTTTTTGTTTTTTTCAAGACAGGGTTTCTCTGTGTACCCCTGGCTGTCCTGGAACTCACTCTGTAGATCAGGCTGGCCTCGAACTCAGAAATCTGCCTGTCTCTGCCTCCCAAGTGCTGGGATTAAAGGCGTGCACCACCACTGCCCAGCTTTGTGTGTGTGTGTGTGTGTGTGTGTGTGTGTGTGTGTGTGTGTCTTAGCCTTTTTTCCTGTTGCTATGATAAAATACTCTGGCAAAAGCAATTAAGGGAGAAAGGTTCATTCACAGTACTAGCTCACAGTACTAGGTTATAGTCCATTGTGGGGGAAATCTCAGAGTGAGAAGCTTGAGGAAGCTGAACACATTTCATCCCCAGTCAAGAAGCAGAAAGTGATGAATGCATGCTAGTACAGTTCAGGACACCCAACCCCAGCCGTGCTCAGGGAAACAGCCCTGCCCACAACTAAGATGGATCTTCCCATGTCAACTGATACCATCAAGATAATCCCTAACAGGCATACCCAGAGACACATCTCCTAAGTGATTCTAGATTCAACCTGACAATTAACCCTAAGCATCACACCTTATATTAGTGTTGTCCGTTTAAAAAAAATCATGGAAACAGCATAATTTAGTGTGTTACTTTCATTTTTTTTCCTGAATATTGTGTCTCTAAGACTATGTAGTTATATAGGTAAATAGTTCATTCCTTATCAGTGACAAGTAATATCCCATTACATGAATGTATCATAATTTATTTGTTCTCATGTGAGTTGTAGGCACATGTGGGTTCAGCTTTTGGTTACTTTGACTGATGCTATCTTGAGTATTATTATAATTCTTTTAGTAGACATAAGTTTGGATTTCTCTTGGGAGAATGTCTTGCAGTGAAATTATTGTGTAAAGAGGCCCATGTATGCCTTGGACATGGGCTGTGTAGTGCTACCTCACAGGGACTTCAGTCTATCTTTCCTTAATAACTAATGATATAGATAATTTTTTAATTGTACCTTTTACTTAGCATATTAATAATGTGTATATTTTCCTTTTAGTCTTTGTCTATTTTTAAGTGATTGTCATTATTAACTTATAGCAGTTCTTTAAATGTTCTAGATATACATCCTATGTCAGACTCATGACCATGGATATTTCCTGTATTTCTGAGGCACGTCTATTCCTTTTCTTTTTTAAATTAATTAAGTTTGCTCTTGGAAAATCTCATACATCCTATGCTGTCTTCCTCCCATCCATGTGTAGCTCCCCACTCCCATTCTCTTCCCCAAATTCATCCCAACAGTTGGTTACCTCCATAACAGTGATGCCACTAGTGTACATGTGAACACATCTTGTCTGCCAGGTTGGTGTCATAGTTTGTAGAATTTATCTCTTCATAAGAACATTAATGTCTCCCCCAGAAGCCTGTGTAACACCTGTTGGTCTTGGAAAGCTAGCCAGCATGGAGAAGGTTTCTAGCTTTTTGCTTTATCCATGTCTTTCACCCAAGGCATGGGCACCATTGGCAAAAGGGTTCTTTTTTGTTGTTGTTGTTTTTATTAAATTATTTTATTTATTTACATTCCAAATGTTGCCCCCTCCCCAGTACCCCCTCCCAGAGTTCTTCACCCCCTTGACTCTGAGAAAGTACTCCCCTACCTATTACCCCCTTACACACTCAGTCCCCAACCTCACCCCCACCCCCAGCATTCCCTTTCCCTGAGGCATCAAGTCTCATCTAATCAAGAGGATTAGTCAATCCTCTCCCACTGAGGCCAGACAGGACAGTCCTCTGCTACATATGTGCTAGGGCCACGGACTAGCCCATGTGTGCTCTTTGGTTGGTGGCTTAGTCTCTGGAAGCTCTGAGGGGTCCTGGTTAGTCGACACTGTTGTTCTTCCTATGGAGTTGCTATCTCTTTCAGCCTCTTCAATCCTTCCCCTAACTCTTCCATTGGGATCCCCAACCTCAGTCCAATGGTTGGCTGTATCTGCATCTGTCTCAGTCAGCTGCTGGTAGAGCCTCTCAGAGGACAGCCATGCTAGGCTCCTGTCTGCAAGTACAACATGGCATTAGTAATAGTGTCAGGGTTTGGTGCCTGTCCATGGGATGGATCCCAAGTTAGGCCAGTCACTGGTTGGCCTTTCCTTCAGTCTCTGCTCCATTTTTGTCCTTGCATTTCTTTTAGACAGCAACAATTCTGGGCAATGGTGTGGTTCTGTGTTTCACTTTGCAGCTGGTTGTGGGGCTTAGGGAAGACTTCCTCCCCACCCAGGGGTGGTGGACACAAAGAATGGGGGCCCCAGCCTGGGTGAGAAACACTGCAGGCTGGGGCCTAAGCTGGGGTTCCCAAACTCCTGACACCCAGATTATGCTGAGAACTGTGAGGGGTTGGAACAGAGGTCTACTGGCTGATGTTCTGAGGGGCCTTCTGTGGGAGACTTAGGCAGTGTGGCTCGATAATGAAGGCTTCCTCTACCCCATGGTGGTTCTTGATGAGAGACAGTCCTTGCTTGTCTACACTGCTTATTCATGATGAAAATGGTGCATACAATTTATGCAGGACGGACCAGAGATTAAATACCTTTTGTACAAAGGAATGTCTGAGAAGGGAAGGGTATTAGCTAAACCCTTGGGGCTGGCCCATCTACCTCTTTAGCATGGAGAACTCCAGGCTCCATGCCACATGACTAGTTGTTATGGTCCTCATGTGCAGTGTTGTGGTCATGTGCTCTAGGACAGGAACCTGGTTGGGAGCCGATTCAAACACCTACCATTCTCAATTATGCGAATTGCCAGGGTTTCTTAATCTTCTTGACCTTCCCAGTTTTTGTCTGGTGACACGGTTGCCCTTACTCAATGGGGTTCTTACAATTTAGTTCTTGTGGAAAACCAAGTGGAAGGGCAAGAGCCTGTGTTTTGAGTGTATGTCACGGTTTAAATGAGAACTGTTGTCCGTAGACTCAGGTATTGTACCCTGTGTCCCCACTTGGTGGTCCTAATTGAGGAGGTTATAGAACCTTAGTAGTTGGAACCTTGCTGGAAGAAGTGTGCCACTGGGGTTGGGCTCTGAGAATTTATATCTTCACCATATAGCTTCAGTCATTTCCAGTTTGCTCTCTCTTCTTTGTGTTTGTGGTTAAAGATGTGATCAGCTAGCATAGTATTCAAGTTGCTTGCTGCCATGTCTTTCTTGACATTCTGAACTACCCTTCTTGTAGTCACTATTCTAGTACTGTGAGGAGGTGCCATGACCAAGGCAACTTTTAAGAGAAAACATCTAATTTGGAGGCTTGTGTACAGTTTCAGGGGTTTAGTCTATGATTATCATGGTAGGGATTGTGTTGGCAGGGATGATACTGAAGACATTGCTGGAAGCTCACATCTGATCCACAAGTTGCAGACAGAGAGGAGAAGAGAACAGAACAGAGGAGAGGAGAGGAGAGGAGAGAGAGCTTTTAAACTTCAAAGCTCACATCCAGAGAAATACTTCCTCCTCTAACAAGGTCATACCTACTTCAGCAAGGTCACACCTCCTAATCCTTCCCAAACAGTTCTCCTAATTGGGGACCAAGCATTCAAACCTAAGAGTCTAAGGAGGTCATTCCATTCACACCACCATGTTTCTGGAACTGTGAGCCAAGATAAACTCTTCATTCTATAAGTTGTTCTTGGTTATGGTATTTTCTCATTGCAACATAAAAGTAACTAATATCAGACTCTTGGGCTCACTTGGCCAATAGCTCCTAAGAGAGCAGCCCACACCAGGAACTAGGGTCCTTGTCTAGTGTCTCTTTGCTTCCAGGAACAGCATTTCCTGCTACAAAGGTTATTTGTCTCTGAGCTATTTTTCTAAAGTATTTTCTTAAGTGAGTTAGACAATAATAGGTTTCCATATGGCTTCTTCGTATCCCCTTTGTTTTAGTCAACCTGACTGCTTATTCTTTTTTCTTAAGCTAACTCTTGATCAGTATGAGTTTTAAATTTTGATAAAGTCCAATCTTTTAAAATTTTCTTCTTGGTTATCTCTGTCTACAGTCTGTTTACAAGACCTTTAACCATATGACATGAAAACACTCTCTGTTTTCTTTGGAAAGATTCATGTGTTTTCTCATTTACTTGTTTAGGCCTATGATATATCTTAATATTAACAAACTTGAGATCGTGCTGCTTATAGAGCTTTGAAACTTGCTTCTACCTCTGAGACTGTTTCATCTCTCTCCACATCACTGGAAATATTTCATAAGTATCATTAGAGGCTGTTTTGACTTTTTTCTATGTTATCGATAAGACATCGTGTATTTAAGCTTTTCTTTATTTTGTAACATTTAAGTCATTCTCTCTTAATAATATTTGCAACAAAATATTTCTTCTGCATATAGATGTGCATTTTGGATTGGTTTCTCAAAGACGAATTACTGGGCCAAATGGTATGAGAAATATCTTTGAGACTCTTGCTAATCACCATGTCCTCAAATGCATTCCAGAAAAGAATGTAATCATTTAAATGCCCTCCAGCTTGGATGAAGAGTGTAGCTAGGTAGTAAAGTGTGTGCTTAGCATATGCAAGGCACTGTGCTTAATCCCCAGCACCAATCAGTTAATTAATTAATAAAATCAATCCCCTGGAGCAATACGTGATAATGCTTAGCTCCTGTGTCCTGCCTTCGAGTGCTACCATTCTGTAACATGTTTAAGAAGGAATATTTTCCAATGTCATTTAGTATTTCTTCTATTATCAAATTGGGGCTTTTAAAATAGAGTTCTCAGCCTCACTGTTCTCGTTCGGAATGGCTCATGCATGTGCACTGTTTGCTTAAGTGTTAATCATTTTTAGGGGCTCTACCTTTATTCCTTCCGAATCGATTCCAGAAACCTACACATCAAGGATATCAGCCACTTGTCTTATTTCACACTGCTATTACTCCTTTTTTCTTTCTTTTTGGTGAGAACCTTTGCATGTGGCATTTAATGTTATCAGTGGACCTAGTGAAATGTCTTGTTAGTGATACGAGATGTTTATGAGTGTGTAATTGTAAAATCCCAGAGATGGGGAGGGTTGCACAGACAGGCGAAGCGTAATGTCATCATGAGGAAGGCAGAGCGAGGGGTGTTTGTGTTTGATCTGCTCAGCGATTGGTATATTCATGAGTCCAATGTTGATCCTCAGCTTGTTTCTCTATGTCTAAAATACAGATCAGTATTAAAAATTTATGAGATTCCTGAATGAGAGTATAGTTAAATGCGAAGTGCTCTGCCTGTAAGTTATTCTATAGTGCACATTATATGCTAGGTAAGCCCCATTTCTTTCATATTTGTAGGAGATAAACATGCAATAGATATGTATATATTGTTTCATTTTTATGGTACAGTAAGGTTATTATATTTAAGGAGAACAATTCCCAATGACCCACGTTGTATCACCAAAAAGATTTAGTTGCCCTTAGATGTATCAGCCTTGGAACATTAAAGAAGAAAGGTAAAGTTCCGAGGAGAGAGATGTGTTCTGAAGATGCAGCTGGGCTCTCCTAGCTTCTTCTTGCTGCTGTGATAAACACCATGACCAAAAGCGACTTAAGGAGCAAAGGGTTTATTTCAACCGATAGCTGACAGTCCATCAGCAAGGGAAGCCAGGACAGGTACTCAAGGATGGAACCTAGAGGCAGGAATGGAAGCAGAGACCACAGAAGGATGCTTCTTACTTGCTGACTCTCACTCCCTGACTTTGCTTAGGTACCTTTCTTATAAAGCCCAAGCCTTCTTGCCTAGGATTGGCATTGCCTACAGAGGGCTGGAACCTTCCACACAAATCAAAAAAAATTCCCCCACAGACATGCTCACAGACCAGTCTGATGGAGGCAGTTCTTCCCTTGAGGTTCCCTTTTTCCAGGTATACACGAATTGACAGCCAAGATCAGACATCATTTACTCTCTTTGAAGCATTACCATGAATGTTCTCTGTCAGTATTTACATGAGAATCCACAAATATTCACATATAAAACATTGTACTCATATAAAGTTATTTCCTTTGATGGATTCTTTGTGTACTTGAAAAACCTGAAGATTATTTTGATGAGTTTTTGGGGTGTCAGAATTATCTAACAAACAAGCTCTTCCATAAAAGCTATTATTTGGGTTTAGATCAGAACCTTGACTCTCTTGCTGTATCCTTTGGCTATGTCCTTAGCTCTCCACTAAATAAGGGCAGTTTGTCTACAAATTCAAAACACATTTCATCAGCTGAAGGCATTTAAGTCATTTTTATTTTCTAACCATTGTGAGTAAGGCAGCAATGAATGTGGCTGAGCAAGGATCTATTAGGTAAGGTGTTGATCATTGTCTTAGTTAAGGTTGTATTGCTGTGAACAGACACCATGACCAAGGCAACTCTTGTAAGGACAACATTTAATTGGGGCTGGCTTACAGGTTCAGAAGTTCAGTCCATTATCATCAAGGTGGGAACATGACAGCATCCAGGCAGGCATGGTGTAGGAGGAGCTGAGAGGTCTACATCTTCTTCTGAAGGCTGCTAGGAGAAGACTGGCTTCCAGGCAGCTAGGATGAGATGTTATAGCCCACACCCACAGTGACACACCTACTACAAACAGAGCCACACCTTCTAACAGTGCCACTCCCTGGTCCAAGCATGTACAAGCCATCACAAACACTCTAAGGAGTGTTATTGCTGAGTTCTATGCTAGATCTACTTTTAGCTTCAAATATGTACCTTAAGCACTCAACCCATTAGTACAAGTGCTAACATGTCTTCTTATTCTAAAACAATGATTCAAACTAAGTGTGCAGACTCACACTGTGGTCCCAGTGACTAGGAGGCTGAGGTAGGAGGATTTCTGTAATCTCAGGTCAGTCTGGTCAAGTATCGTGAGTTCCAGGATAGTTTAGGCTACAGAAGGATGACATATCTCACTAACAACAGTAACAACAAAATACACCATCACCACCACAAACAATAATAAGATAAGCACCAGTACAACAGGCCACCGCAATGTGGCACTTGAAATTGTGTTTCTAACAAAGTACAAATGAAAACTTTCAGAAGTTTGCCGTTTGCCCATGGACTGGCTCTTGCTTTGTGGGTTTTTCTACCAGAAATCAGGAGGCAAAGCTTTGGGAGTGATTTTCCACTTGCTGTTTAAGAAAAAAAGAAGAGAAAGAAATGCATCCCTGAGCCTCTTTTAAATTTACCTCAAAGGAAAAGAAAATATTTGCTGCAAGGAGTCTTCATCATGTTTGTGAAAAATGAATTGTCATTTCACTTTAGAACAAGGTAAACAAGACCATAAAAAGCACTGCTCAGAGCTGTCAGAAGCATGCAGCTTTTAAATCAGAAGGGAGCCTATGCTGTCTTCCAGCCTCTCCTCTGTTCTGCCCGCCCTAGTAACCAGCGGAAATGATAACTCGACAACCATAAACACCCCACACACTCTTTTTGTTTTACAGACAAATAATAAATAAATAAATCTTAAATCAAATCTAAATGCTATAAGTATGCCTCTTTTATTTTTTTAAAAAAAGATTTATTTGTTTATTTATTTAATGTACACCATCGCTGTCTTCAGACACACCAGAAGAGGGCATCGGATCCCATTACAGATGGTTGTGAGCCACCATGTGGTTGCTGGGAATTGAACTCAGGACCTCTGGAAGAGCAGTCAGTGCTCTTAACCACTGAGCCATCCCTTAGCCCTGCCTCTTTTATTTTTCTTCACTGTCTTCTGTCACATAGATGTTTCATGTCCTCGGTTATTGACTCATATATATTACCTCAAGTGAGAAAGAAGATATGCAACAACAACAGCAACAACAACAACTAGTGCCTGGAACTGGAGACATGTCCCAGCGGTCACGAGTGGCTGTTGCTGCTGCAAAGGTCGAGAGTTTGGTTCCTAGTGCCTCTTTCAGGCAACTCACAATGACCTCTAACTCCAGTTTCAGGTGACCCAACATCTTCCTCCAGCTTCTGCAGGGACCCACATACCCATTCACATGCAAGCACAAAACACACATAAATAAATAATAAAATAAATATTGTTTAACAAACATAAAAAATAGTCCTCAAATTTCATCTATTTTTATCATGTAGAGCTCAACCTTCCCAATGCTGCCACTTCTTACTACAGTTCCTCATGCTGTGGTGACCCCCAACCATAAAATTAATTTCATTGCTACTTCATAACTGTAATGTTGGTATAGCTATGAACCATAATGTAAATAAATATCTGGTATATGGGATGATATGCAACCTCTGTGGGGTTCAACCTGTAAGTTGAGAATCAATGATCTAGAGGCTGACTTAGCAGTTGTGAAACAGCCTTGTATCACACTCTTAATCACTTCAGGGTTTGAGTGATGGCCCAGACCCAATGACGCTTGCAGAGTCAGTCACCTTCTGTGAACTGTGTACAAGCTTGTCACTATTTACATGTAGTTGGTGATAAGTGGACTGCTATTGGTAATCTGGGAAACGTGAACAGAATGAAATGTGCTTTCTATCAAAGGGTTAAATGGGACAAAACTCCATATTGAAAAAGATTGAAGGTAAAGAAGCTACTTGGCAGAAATTCAGACTCCTCCAGGGTCAGCATTTCTTGAAATCAAAATATGGGCTTAAGGTTTGCACTTTAGGTGCAAAATTGCACTCTGCTTATCAACTGTATTGCTTTAAATTGACCAACTCGGGAAGAATGTGAGGTTGAGCTTGGACCAGAGAGAGGCAGAAGACCCCTTTGCATTAGGAATAGAAACCCAGACAGACCCAAGCTGGGTGTGTTTGCCTGTTTGATTTGACACAGGTATGCATCCCTCTGCAGAACTAAAATTTTTGTCTTCTTGAAATATTTTGGATCATGTGGCCATTTTCATGAGACCGTAGACCTATATCTTACAGGAAACATATAATTCTAGCAGCTGCCAATTAGAGACAAAGTATTCCACCTGTATATGGAATATGGGAGAATACCATAACATGGGGGGGGTGTATTAGACAGGGTTCTCTAGAGTCACAGAACCTATGGGATGTCTCTATATATTAAGGAAACTTATTGCAATGACTTACAGTCTACAGTCCAACTAACCCAACAATGGGCAGCTGTGAATGGGAAGTCCAAGAATCTAACCCTCAGTCCATGAGGCTAGTTTAGTTTTAGCTAGTCTTGTGGGAATCCTGAAGAAGTAGGTTCCAACAGATATGCTAGCAAGTAAGTGTAAGAAGATGAAGAAGAGTGAATCAATCTTTCCCCAATGTCCTTATGTAGGCCTCCAGCAGAAAGTATAGCCTAGATTAAAGGTGACCACCACACTTGGATTTGGAACTTGCTCTGTCCCAGGCTGGCCTTGAACTCAGAAATCTGCTTGCCTCAGTCTCCAGGGATTAAAGGCATGTACTATCTTGTCTAGGCCTAAGCTTTTCAATGGCCTCTATGCCACAAGATCTGGATCAAAAGCATGTGTCATCCCATGTCAAGATCTGGGTCCATAGGCTGTGTCTTCAAGTCTCAAGATCTGGATCACCGGTGTACCCTCCATTTCTGTATTGTACTACATTCCAGATGTAGTCAAGCTGATGATCAGGAATAGCCATCACAGGGGGAACTGGAAATTCATTGAGGATCTTTCTGAAAAATTGATCAAGAAGTAAGATACCAAGCAAATGGCCTTCAAAGCACATTCATTGTATTTAACTCAATGAGCTCAGCTTAGCGAACTTGCCATGTTTTGATTCCCATCACCCCTTCCTATAGAACATTAAAGGCTTCCAATTAGATTCTCATAGATTAAATTGCAGCGCCAGTATTGGCAGCTGCTTTGGCTATTTTGTTAACTGAAGTCTCTACTTTTTAAAACACATGAGCCAATATCTCTGTGTGCAGATAATCTGCATGGGTCACTGTGGGACTTTCTCTCTGAACCCATTTGAAAGGTGAATAAACTCAGCCCTGACAGACAGTCTCTATGAAGTCCTTGGTGGATGGAAAGAGTGAGTGGCTGAGTTAGTGTCTGGAGTCCATCCAGAGTTGCCCCTGTGATGGAAGGCTAAGAAGGGGCTTTAGCTACTCCAGTCCAGGCCAAGGTCAAACTGAGGTGTTTTCTTTGTTATTCATTTTGCCACAGTTTTTCTTAATGAAAATGGAAATAGAGATGTTGTTAAACAGCTAAATTTACCAAACAGTTCTTTTTTAGGGAGTTAACTCAGCAGGAAACCTATTATAGCTTCCTTTTTCTAGGTCAAAAGAAAAATATTGCACTGGCTCTCGGGGGATTTGGAAGTGTTCCCAAGAGAAAATTCTAAAGCCAGAACTGTGGCTGCTTAACTGACGATTAAAGAAATGCAGACCACATTAGAACATTCTAGAACTTTAGGAGTCTTGCTTTGATATTGGCAAGGGGTGGGTATCAGGTCAGTAAATGGCTGCCATGGAATTGTTTGGAATATAGTTTAGGATGCTTCTGTGAAACTGATCTTGGCTGCATCAAGAACGAGCTTTTGCTGGCATAGGATGGTGCCAGCATCCTATTGAGTAGGGGTGCAGACCCATAATATTTAGGTTAAAGATGGTCTCTAACAAATATTGGAAGAATGTAGTGACTCTGGTAACTACCTCTCAATTATAATCCCAAATGCAGCACCTTGCACCATTGGACAAGGCCAAAGTATCTAACCAGAAACTGTCTCAGAGTTTAAACTTCAGGAGCAAGGTTAGCAAACAGAATGGGAACCACTGCCCGTTGTCCCAATGATTAGATTTACTTCTATTGAATCTTGTTTATTTGTTTTTATATGTGTTTATTTGTGGGCATAGATGCATACAAGTACACATTTATGAGTGCACTTGTGTGTGGAGGTCAGAGATTGACACTGGGTGTCTTCCTCAATCACTGTCCACATTGTTTTTTGAGGTAGGGGCTCTCACTGAACCCAAAGCTCACCAGTTTGGCTAGACTGGCTGGTCAGCAAGATCCAGGCATCATCTTGTCTCCATCTCTGCTGGCACTGGAGTTACAGGTACATGCTGATGATAAAGGGGAAGCCAGAGTTCCCTTTTGGAGTTCTTAATCTCATTAAAAGAATTTAAGAATAGACTCAAATGGAAGCTCAAGGATACTTTTATTAGATCTTAAAAGAAAAGTCCTGGGGCCAGAGTGATAGCTCAGCTATTAAGAACACTGGCTGCTTTTCCAGAGGATCTAGGTTCAATTCCCACCACCCACGGGGGGCTCATAACTATCTGTAATTCCAGTTCCAAGGGATCTGACACCCTCTTTTGGCCTCTATGGGCACTGCATGCACATGATCCACAGATACACGTGTAAGCAAACCACACACACACACACACACACACACACACACACACACAGAGTAATAAAATAAAATATATAAAGCTGGCAGTGGAGGTGGCACATACCTCCCAGAGGCAGAGTTTGAGGCCAGCCTGGTCTACAGAGTGAGTTAGCTCCGGGATAGCCAAGGCTACACAGAGGAACCCTGTCTTGGAAAGAGTAACAAAAACAAAAACAAAAAACCCAAAACTGAAAAAAAAAAAAAAGAAAAAAGAAAAAAGAAAGAAAGAAAGATAAATCCCAGGGCAGACCAGCTGTAAACTTCAGCCACTAGCTAAAGGAGAGAAATAGAGAAGAGAACAGAAAAAAAATCATGCCATTTAAGCTGGCATGGGGTCATAGCATGACAGGAAGACACATGACAGGGTGGGAGGCTTTGGAGAAAGAGTAATGAGGCCCAAAGTGTCAAGAAAAGCACAGTTAGAAAAGAGATGGAGGAGGGGGGGGGAAGAAGAAGAAGAGAGGAAGAGGAGGAGGAGGAGGAGGGGGGAAGAAGAGGAAGAAGAGGAGGAAGAGGAGGAGGAGGAAGAGGAGGAGGAAGAAGAGGAGAAGGAGGAGGAGGAGGAAGAGGAGGAGGAAGAGGAAGAAGAAGAAGAAGAGGGGGAGGGGAGGGGGAGGAGGTAGAGGAGGAGGAGGGGGGAAGAAGAATAAGAGGAGGAAGAAGGCCAGGCAGTGGTGGTGCACGCCTTTAATCCCAGCACTCGGGAGGCAGAGGCAGGCGGATTTCTGAGTTCGAGGCCACCCGGGTCTACAGAGTGAGTTCCAGGACAGCCAGGGCTACACAGAGAAACCCTGTCTTGAAAAACCAAAAAAAAAAAAAAAAAAAAAGAGGAGGAAGAAGATGAGGAAGAGGAGGAGAAAGAAGAAGAGGAGGAGGAGAGGGGGAGGAGGAAGAGGAGGAGGAGGAGGAGGAGGAGGAGGAGGAGGAGGAGGAGGAAGAAGAATAGTTATGCTTTTCTGAACAACCCGGAAGAGCAGTCAGATTTACAAGCTACACGACGGTTGCATTACTGTAGGCCCAAGGCCCAGTAGGGCTACTCACTAGAGGTGAGGATTCTGGGGAGGAAAAGTATAGTATCTCATTAAAGGGCTAACTAGTCTGCCCTCCCTCTTTAGCTGGGATTATGGTGAGCCTGCTTTCCAAGAGGGCCATCTCTGGGCCAGGTAACTGAACCAGCCCAATTGAAATGTTGGGTCCGTATTGAAGCCAGAGAGATTTTATTCTCTTGACTGGGAAGTTTTTTCGCTGTGTCCGCTTGTCTTTTGTGTGGGTTCTGAGGATCTGAAACTAGATCCCAGTGCTTACTGGGAAGGTACCTTACTGAGCAATATCTTTATTCTCACTTTCATATTTTAGGCTTGTAATACCTGAAATTTAGCATCCAGGGGGGATCATTTCACAGGAACCAATCAATCCACATGTTTCCAGAACATTAATCAGAGACTGAGTTGAAATGTGTCCATAGAAAGCTATTAATTGGTATTTTTGAGCTTTTGAATTATAATTAGATGAGCAAGAAAAAGCAGAAGTCTTTATTTGGGATGGAAAGGATGATGTGTTAATCAAGACCTTGGTTGTTCTGTAGTTACTTCCTTCTCTGTCCTTATTGTAGGTCACCGTGCATGTTTGGATGGTGAAACCAAGTCCTCAGCCACAATGCTGAAAATCAACCAACAATCAACAATTTAGCTCATTCTGTGGTAATTGTTCCATTCCAGACCAACCTTGTATTTAAGCAAGGCTGTTTCCCTTAATAGATACGAACTTGAGCAATTTCTCTGACACTCTGGAGTTTTCGTATTTTGTCAGAATTATTTTTTTAAAAAAAAAAACAATAGAGCAGGAACATAAGTAGACTAGAAATAGCTGTGTCACAGAGCTGTAGTTGGTAGGAGGTCTCAAATGCAACAGACACAAAGATCGTATCTTGGGGCCACAGATATTTTTTTAGTGCCAGAGAGATATGGAAAAATAAGGAAACCCATTTTAAGGGCTTAGGAGTGGGGAAGGAAGGGAGCATCTTTCGCTGTGGGGAAAGCGGAAGGAATCTAGACAGAGTGACAGAGGCGGAGAGGGATGCTACCTCAGGTGTTCACTGCATGGGCTGGGACGTGCTTCACCCTTTTGATGCCCAAAGTCTCTAAGCAACTTGACATCTGTCATCTTCTTGAAATTTGGACACCTAGGGAATTTACAAACTCAGACTGTTAGCTACAGCTGCAGCCTCAGGAATCCCAGAATCAACTATGATGACCAGAGTCAGGGGACGTGTGTTTAGGCAGCAAAGGGGTGGGGAGAGAGGGAGGGGGAGGAGAGAAAGAGGGAGAGAGAGAGGACAAGAAAGGAGGGAGGGAGGGAGGGAGGAAGAGAGAAAGAGAGAGAGAGACAGAAAGAGACAGAGAGACACAGAGAGAGAGAGGAGAGAGAGAGCGAGCAGGAGGAGGAGAGAGAAGGGGGATTCTGTAGGAAGTGCCTCAGAGGAAGTGCTCTTAATGAATGTTCTCATTAAGGGTATTCCTCCCATTTCCTTAGTTTGTCTTCTGGTGAATCAGATTTCCCGAGGATTGGTCTCCTAGCCTGGTGATTGACAAGCCCCGTTGGGTTAACTCATGAAGGAGGAGACAGTAGTGTAAAACATTCTAATCTTTGGGACAGATAAAAATGTCCTGTTTCCACCCAGGACCAGAAGTCCACTCTACTCTTTCAGTGAGGAAGAAGTATCTTTCCCTTAACGGGCCTCAGTAGAACCCTGGTATCCCTGCCTTCTCATAGGGTACTCTAAATCCCTAGGAAGGACGGTTTTAATGTTTGAGTTTCTTGTGTTACCAGGAAAGCAAGACGTGGAGTCCTCAGTGGACCATGAAGTAAGGCTTCCACACAGAGGCTTAAGCATAGCAAGTATTCGTGAACTGCATTTTCTTGTATAATTAATATCTATTAAGCTTTGAGGATGACTATGCATGGGTGCATGGGTAAGTGTTGTCTATAAATCATGTCTCTTTTTGAGTACCACTGTATAATAACGACTGTGAGCCTGAGCCGAGTTAACACAGGAGAGAGTCCTAGGGTTGGAGAGGGGCCACCAGAAAGAGCTATCTTGAGAGGAAGGATCTGCGCCTGCTCCGAGGCCAGAAAGGGCTGAGACAGGGTTCCTAAATGGAAAGGCACTCTCAGCCAGATGGAGTTTAGCTGAGTGCAGAAGATTTAGAGAACACAATAGCACAGATTGCTGAAGGACAGGGCGGACCGAGTGGGACTAGGAGCCTGGTGCGGGGGCGAAGACTGGAGCATTCCAGGCTCTGTGAACTGAGGTAAGGAGTCCTCTCCATTCTGACAGCAAGGGAGGCCTTACCAGGTTTGACCCTGGCACGATTTGGCACCATTTGCATTTTTGGAAGATGCCCTGGCTTTAAGGTAGAAAGCAGACTGTGAGAGGCAAGAGTGGTTGGTGAGAGATTATACTTCTGAATCCCCACAAAGTAGGACTTGTGTTCCGTGCTCCTCACAGAGACGGAGAGAACAGATTAGCTCTAAGGGGGAAAATGTAGACTGATGATAAGGCTCCATGGAGAAGCACTTACCTAATGTGCAATAGGTCTCAGTAATACCCCCAGCACTGTGAAGAAGAGAAATGCAGTGTAGAATGTTGGGTAAGAGCCTCAGGTCATGAGGAATCAAGTCAGGTTGTTCTGGGTAATGGCCACTGGCATAAGTAATGGCTTTCCAGCCTGACTGTCTTGGTCCATCTGCAGAAACAATATGCCCTGGTATAAAAAACAACCCACCCTGCTCCACAACCCCCCCCCCCCCCCCCCACTACACACACACAAATAGCTACAATGTCCTGGTAGTTATCTATGCATATATGAATGTCCCTCAGCTCAGCTAAATCCATTCAACCTTCATCCCACAGTAAGGTTGGGGCCCCTCAAGGTTCCAATAAAGATTGGCCTGTTAAGATTGAGCCTGTCTGCCTCCCTGCCTCATTTTTTTCCTCATAGTGCCAGAAGCTGACGAACACAGTACTTAACCGGGTCAGGGGAACTTCAAGGAAGAAAGCCAGCCTTAGACTGACACCAAAGAACCAAACTCTGGAGTCTAAGCTCAAGGTAGAGTTCTGCCTCAGGTTTGTGAGGGAATTAGAATGTCTCTGGACAGACTTGGCAGTAGCCCTCAAGAGGAGAAGAGTACTCCATAGAATACCAAGGCCTTTAAACCCCATTTTGCTCCATCCATCTCTCAATACCATAGGCTAGTGACCAAGTCCTTAGCCCATGGACTTTGGGAGAGTAGGTATCCCAGATGGAATCTCTAACAAGGGACAAACCCTCCATTGCTCTCCACACAGGCTGCCATAGGCTGACTGTATGACTTGGCTATTGTGAATCACATAGTGATAGAAGTGCATATGCAGGTATCTGAGACATGCTTGAGTTAGCACACCCAGAATGATATAGCTAGATCATGTTTTATTCATGTTTTGAGGAGCCTCTGTACTGGTTCCCATAGTGGATGCACTAGTTTACATCCCCACCAGCAGGTTCTCATGAGTGTGTATTGTTTTCCTGTTTTCTGGATGACAGACATTCTGACTTGAGATAGAATCTCAATGTCCTATTGATTTGTGTTTCCTCGTGGCTAAGGATGTCAAACACGTTTTCACGTATTTATTGGCCGTTTGTTCTTCATTTGAGAACTGTCTGTTCAGTTCATTTGTCGGTTTATTGATTAGACTATTTGTTCTTCTGGTGAATTTATTTGACATTTCCTTCTAGTGGCCTGAGTGAGGTGGGAGGGTTCCTGTAGCATTTTTCACTGAGGATTTAACCAGGAAATCTCTACTACTTGTTAATCCCAGGATTACTACAAGTAATCCTGGGATAAACAAACACTTCATATGCTCCCGGCACCAAGACAGTTAATGAATTTTGACCCATTTTCTTAAAAGTTAAATTACCAGAAGAGAACAAAACCAAGCCAGGAAGTCCTTACTTGCTTGCTAGAAGCACTTAGCTGATTCATTTCTCAACAGCCCATTCCAGGTAGATTCACAATGCCCCCCTGAAATGTGTAAGAGCCTGCCGGCCTCATTCCCAATGCCGTGTGAATCCACCTTGTCTTAAGATTTTTATTTTTGCCTGCCATAAGTTTAGACAGCAGAGATAAGTTAGTTCACTGTGCCCCCTCTTAAGACATAAGTGGCTAGGCAGAGGTGGCACACACCTTTAATCCCAGCACTCGGGAGGCAGAGGCAGGCGGATTTCTGAGTTCGAGGCCAGTCTGGTCTACAGAGTGAGTTCCAGGACAGCCAGGGATATACAGAGAAACCTTGTCTCAAAAAACCAAAAAAACCAAAAAAAAAAAAAAAAAAAGACATAAGTGTAAATTATTGATAATTTAATTTAAAAAACAAAGCAAACACAAACACA
Organism: Rhynchomys soricoides; assembly: GCA_019843965.1. Lineage (NCBI taxonomy): Eukaryota > Metazoa > Chordata > Mammalia > Rodentia > Muridae > Rhynchomys > Rhynchomys soricoides. The sequence continues at coordinate 7,911,948 of JADRCH010000097.1, read as the reverse complement.
CAAACAAATAAAGAACAACATAAACCACCCCCAGGCCTCCTCCCTGGAAGTTCTGTAATTCTTTCTCCTCTCTATGAGTTTCCTTCACACATCTAAACATGAGCATTCTCCTGTTATTTATTTCTGTCCAAATATTTCTCATCATTGTTTTAAATGATCTTAATCTGTATGTTGTTTGGGACTTAGATTGTACCTGATAGAGAGCAAGGAGTGCCACCTCTATGCGATGCTATCTCCTTAGAGTTTAGGGTAGAGATAACCGGATAATTAGGGACACCAGATGCTTAGCTGGTTGTAGGTCTGTTTTCTATTTTGTTTTTCCTTGGGTGAAAAGCTCCTGATGAAACCGCCAGATGGGAAATGGGTGAGAAAACTCAGGGTCTGAGAGGGCTCCTTTCTGTCTGAGGCCCACACTGTCCTAGCACAGTCAGATACTATGAAATGAAGAAAAACAAATACATCTAGACTGTACACTTGTATGTCAGAGCTTGGCATGCTCTTCTGACTTTGAATATTCTTCTTTGTCTATTAATATATTTATTAAGAATAACACCATCTTGAAAACACACACACACACACACACACACAAAGAATAACACCAGCAGGGCATGGTAGCCCAGGCCTGCAAATCATAGCTGCAAGAGAGGCTAAGACAGGAAAATATTAGTGGTAAGACAAGTCTTATGTCAAAGCAATGTTGGCTTTCCAACCAACCAACCAACCACCACCACCACTACCACCAATAAACAAAACACAAGACATAACACTGGATCAAATACCCAAGTGAACTTGGAACATATCTCATAGTATTTTCTGACACTAACATCAGGAACTGGACAGGCAGCATCTGTCATGGACATTCTTCTTTAAAAACACCACCTATCTTCACTGCTAGGTATTTGTCCCTCAAACCAAGGGTATCCACCTCCATGGGTGGGGAAGATGACTCAGAAGACTGCCTGTCATGCAAGCATAACGACTTGGGTTTAGACCCCCAGCACTAGGCATGGAAGTTCACATCTGTAATCCCAGCATTGAGGAGGCAAAGACAGATGGATCTCTGGGGCTCACTGGGATCCTTAGGTGGGGTCTCTCCTAGGAAATCTCAGTGTATTCACCACAAGGTCAGTTATTGACATGTTTATAAGGAAATTAAATCAAATTGTTTGTTTCTCTGTTCTCTTGAAAGTGTTGTCCTAGCAACAGGAGAGAACTGGACCACAATCAGTTGCTTGACTCCTGTCTGTGCCCTACAATTGCCATGAAGTGACACACTATGGACCACAGTCCACCCTTGCTAAATGTGGGTTCTCTCTTTCTCTAGTCATTAGGGGCTTTTGATGAAGGGACCACAAGTCAGCTCTGAACACAGCCTACCCAAGAGTTTCACTGAATCAGTGAGCTACAGGCTCAGTGAGAGACCCTAACTTAAAATGTAAGGTGGAGATGAATTGAAGACACCTGACACTGACCTCTGGCCACCACCTGACAGATACATGCCCATATAATGAATATGCACACGCACAACACAGACTACACACAGTATAGCAGAATGCAGAGTAAAAGAATAGTGTACATCCCTTGGTATATATGACTAGCCACAGCAGCTTCAGCTATAATAAGCCCAAACTGTAAGTCACCCGAATGTACACAACTGTGTGAATTGATAGCAAGCTGTGGGTTACCCAATGCAGTGGGCCATCCTTACACTGAATAACTCAGTTTATAAGTCAACAACATGAATAGATCTTAAAATCATGCTGAATGAAATAAGCTAGATATAAAAGATGGTGTGTGCTTGGTTTATATAAGATACTAGAAAATGACCCTGAACAAGTTACTAAACTGATGTAGCCTCAGATATAGCAGAGGGAAATAAAAGTCACTGTAACCTCATGATTCTCACTCACACCCAAGTTCCCTGAAATAACGATTCTGAGACTGAATTATTAGGAATAAATGCCTAGGCCAATACCTTGGCTCCTTTCTGCTAACCCATAACTCAATTAACCCTTTTAAACTAGTCTAAGTCATGCCACATGGCCAGCTACCTCTCCTTCAGTTTCATGCGACCATCTTCCTCCAGCATTTAGAGGTAAATCCCCTTGCCTATTTCCCAGAATTCTAAAACTCTCTGCCAGATGTCCCATTTTCTAATCCTGCCTCAGCACATTGGCCAATCAGTTTTTTATTGACAAGTGAATACTTTTGCACACTGCACAGAGATTATCTCTACAGTTACATTCCAAGATAAACTTGTGTTAGTGATCCATTTAACAGAGATTTTAATATTCACTTCTTTGTTTATATGGCACTGGATCCCTTACTCTCATCTTTAAATCACCACTGGCATGATGGCCCCTACTTCCCAGCTCTTGAAATGGCTGTCCTTAGAGCTGCCCTCAAGTCCCCTCAACAAAAACCCCAGTGACTAGAGACTAAGAGAACTTTACATAGCAGGGTGGGTGGCGTTCTATAGTGTGCCAATTCATGACAATCCAGGGGCATGGGCAGGAGTCAAGTGGCCAATCTGTGGTCCAGTTCTCTCTGTTGCTAGGACAACACTCTGGAGAGAAAAGAGGAACAAGCAGTCTGATGTAATTTTTTATAAGCATATAGACAATTGGCCTTGTGGTGAACAGACAAAAGAGATTTCCTAGGAGAAGCCCGTCTATGGAAAGCTTTTAGTAGTAATGACTATGGAGTTGCTTTTGGAAACTTACCCAGAATTGTCAGACTTTTGCGAGAGGGGTCAATGGAAAATGAAAATCATTAAATGGTTGGGGTGTAAAATGGAGATAAATCAGAATCTAAGATTCAAGTACTACATAAGGTAGCCCCAGAAACCTCAGATCAACCCATCATTGCTCTGGACCAGGAAGTCCACATAACCCAGGAAGGATTACCTCAGGACCACCTCTCCTGTCCTGGGTTCACCCTGCTTTACCACCAACTCTGTAGTTCTTCATAGAAATGGCACCAAATGCAGAGGGCTATATAGATTCATTAAAAAGAATTGGCTCAGGCTGTACCAATGCCTTGGTGGGTAAAGTATTTGCCATGCAAGTCTGTGATGGCCTGAGTTCAGATCTGCAGGACCCATGAACAAGCCAGATGCTGCAGTTCACACATCTGTAATCCCAGAGTGCCCCCATGGGAGACAGAAGGCAGAAAGAGGAGAATTTCTGGGAAAGCCCAAGATCCAGCCAGCATATACATAAACAAGTAACAAGAGAGCCTCTGGAACAAGGAAGAAGGCAAGGACTGACTTTGAACCTCCACCCACGTGCCTGCACACACACACACACACACACACACACACACACACACACACACAGGGGTTATGGAGGCTGACAAGAAACTCAAGGAAATCAACGTTATAGTTCCAGGTCAAAAGAGGCTGTAGACTCGGAGAGATGCTTCTTCATTGAGGCTCCAGATCAAGACAGCCAGGCAACAGGAACTCTCCCCACCCCCATATAAAGATCAGCTTCTACTGACTAAAGCTCCTGTCAAAAACCAATATTTTGTTTTCAGCTTAGATGAGTCTCACCTCCATGAAGGAGAGGAGGCTGCTGTATTGAGTCCATTGAGTCAAATGTTAATCTAGACGAGGCTCCATCATGGAGCTGTACCTGCAGCCCTCCCTCACCCATCTCATTCCAAAACACCCTTGTACACATAGCCAGAATAACGTGTGAGCCAGAACCTGGGCACCCTGTGGCTTCTTAGCTTTTGTGTTAATAAAAGCTATGGGTCTGCTAAACTAATATATTCAAAAAAATTTTACCTGCTAGTCACACAGATATTAGATCAGACAGAGAGGTGGGTGCGGAATGGCTATTAAGGGGCTAAAGATAGCTCCAGAAAAGCTATAATTAGGCTCTGGATGTGTTCCAATTTCTTCATAATAATTGAAGTTCTTATCAGTTCGTCAGCTTTGCAGAAGGTTCAATGTGATGTTTCTTTCTGGAAATGTTCATTCATAGATCCTAACACCTGGTACACTGGGATTAGGATGTGGGCCGTTGAAGATGTGATTAGCCTGTGAAGGCAGACTCCTCATGGGTTCAATCATGTCCTTGCAGACCACTTCCACTATGTGAATATTACACAACACACCCAGTTTTTTATATCTTTATATGAATATGTGTCTTCAATCTTTTGAATAGAAGCCTATGATTGAGATTGCTGGGCCACAGTATAGAAGTATGTATAGCTTTATAGAAAATCATCAGTGTCCTAAAGTGGGAAGTTTAGTTTCTCATGTCTCCATATCCTTTCTATCGTTTGGTGTTCTCAGACCTCTTCATGGTAGCCAAGGTGTATGGAGCTAGGTATATCTGGTTCTTTAATTATTTTTTTTCTTGAATTTGTCTGGTATCTCTGGAATTCCTTTGGGAAATGGTCTTGAAGTTACATTAAAAAAATTCTTTTGGCCTGCTTATGTTTCTGTGAGGTTACTATGTCTGTTTTTCAAGGTTTCTCTTTTGTATATGCTTGTATGTGCATTTACATGCAAGTGTGGAGGCCAGAGGTAAACATTGCATATCTGCTTCAGTCACTCCACAGTGTATTTTTCGAGGTAGGGTCTTTTCCTGAATTTGGAGCCCACTGGCTGCTTAGTGTAGCCCCACTAAGGGGACTAATCCTGGTCAGCCTCCCACAATTAGGTTGATTACAGGCTGGTGCCCTCTTGACTGGCTCTTTTCATGAGTGCTGGGGGATCAAACTCAGGTCCTTGGATGGCAAGCATCGATAGACTGAGCTATCTCTCCTGCCCCAAATATTATCTTCTTGATGCAGTCCTTAATCTTATCAAATATTCAAATTATGCAAAGAACATCTCTGAAGATGTAACTTCTGGGCAGCTTGATAGGCTAGGCTATGATAAACTAACAGGAATCAACTATTTATGCCCTCACTTCTTAGCAATTTTATTTTACTGTAATGTGCAGTTAAATATAATACAAATTCTTACCAGCTCTTGGTCTTAAAATACTATTTGGCCCAGATTTATAGAACATTCTCATGCATGCATCCATAGTCCTTTCTATAATGAAGATCATATCCTCTGGCTCTGCACTATCAGGGAAGGGAATTTGCATTTCTGATTTGATTAAGGAAAAATTAGTCATGGAACCTTTCACAATGAATGTCTTTGGCCTACCTGAAGCCTGAGCAAAGAGAGTAGTAGGTAGGGCAACTGCTGCCGATTCTCCTTGTGCTCAATAAATCCTGACTTATGATGGCAATTAAGCCTCATCAATGTAGTCTTGCAGCAATTCACTTCTTAGATTGTAGTCTCTTTTCACATGCATAATTTAGTGCAGGGTTTCAAAGTAGTATGTGTGTGTGTGTGTGAGTGTGTGTGTATGTGTGTATGAGTGTGTGTGTATGAGTGTGTGTATGTGTGTGTGTATGAGTGTATGTGTGTGTGTATGAGTGTGTGTATGAGTGTGTGTGTATGAGTGTGTATGTGTATGTGTGTGTGTATGAGTGTGTGTGTGAGTGTGTGTGTGAGTGTGTGTATGAGTGTGTGTGTATGAGTGTGTGTGAGTGTGTGTATGAGTGTGTGTGAGTGTGTGTATGTGTGTATGAGTGTGTGTATGAGTGTGTGTGTATTGTGTGTGTGTGTATGAGTGTATGTGTGTGTGTATGTGTGTATGAGTGTGTGTGTGTATGAGTGTGTGTGTGTGTGTGAGAGTGTGTGTGTGTGTGTGTGTGTGTGATTTAAAGATGACCTTTAGAAGGGATGGGGTTTCTTTTCTACTCCCTTCCTCCTAAAGAAACATCCACAGTAACTTTTATAATTCATGTTTAATTAATTCAAGAATTAAAGGAAAAATTGAAAAAGACCTTTGTTTTATCCATAGATGTTATGATTTATGCTCAAGTTGTAAAATGTACCATTAACTGGCAATAGTCATTTTTACTATAATCATAAAATGTGAGTCAGCTTCTAGCATTTGCTTGGAGGTTGGATTTGAATAAAAACAAAATACAATTATCTACTGGCTGATCTACATTGGGTCCAAGTTTCTTGAGTATTGAAATGGTGATTGAGAAAGGATTGTTTAAAGTTCCCAACAACAGCAGTCATAGCTCGTCCATGTCTTGATGATGGTCTTTGAACATAACTAGGAAGATGTGGAACAGGAGGGAAAGTTCTGGTGATGGTGTTTATTAATAGTTTTGTTGAGTGTGACAGTTAATCTTGATTGTCATCTTGACAGGGTTTACAGACACCTAGGAGACAAACTGCCAGGCCTAATTGTGAGAGTGTTTCCAGAGAAGTTTATTCAGGGAAGACCCAACATGAATATGAATGTAGGTGGAGTCCCATCATCCATCGCTCTCTGCTTCCTGACTGTGGATACACTGGGCCCAGCCACCTGAATGCTCTAGCTGCAGTGTCTTCTCCGCCATGATGGACTGTATCCACTAAGACTGTAAGCCAACTGCGTTTGTCAAATGTATAGTCAGATCCCTGAGAAAAATTAACAAAAGCATTGGGATATGGCTAACAGACAGGAAAACATATTCCCTTAAACTGTGCAATTGCTTGGGCTCTAGTGTATATACAGATATAATCATTGCCACCACAATCAACTTCAGAACATTACATCATCTTCAAAGAAACCTCATACCCTTGGTCACATCACATCCATTTACCCAAATTCTATCATCCATGAGTCTATTTTCTGTCTCCATAAATTTTTATGGATTGACCTATTTTAGATACTCATATGTAGGGTTAAAGGTGTCCTGCGTCTGCCCCAGGGCTTGGGCCACTGGGAGAGGCAGGATGTGGGAAGTTTGACTCACCCCATGCTGCCTCTGGGTGAGTGTTGGGCTGTGAGAAGCCGTGGGACACCACACAGGGGTGGGGGAACATGGCCTGGAGTCCCAAGGGACAGCCAGAGTTGACTGGGGGTCCCTGGGCCTGTGCTGAGGCCGGGGGCCGTCTGGTTCTCAGGCTCTTGGGCACCCCAGGTACCACTAGGAGCTATGGAAGAACTGGGAATGGAGTGGGGGCGGGAGGGCTGGATCTAGCTCAAACCGAGAGGGAAAGGTGGGGAGGAGCACAGCTGGGTTGAGCAGGGATGAGAGTCCTTGGCTTGTCAGCTTGGCTTGCTGGAGGTAATGGCTAGGAGTGCTGAGAGGCTTTCTGCAGGAGACTAGACACAGCTCTTTAGACAAAGCTTGTTCCATTGTTCCTCACAGCAGATCCCTACGAAAAGAGACAGTCCATGGTTTTAAGGCATTTATTGTCATGGTGGAGAGTGGTGATTTCTCAGGGCGGGCCTGAGGTTAAATACCTTTTGCAGGGATGAGTGTCTGGGAAGAGGAGTTTATTGGCTAAGCCTCCAGGCCTTTAGGTACCTCATTAAAATGGAGATCTGTCTTGAGGCTACTTGATTACAGGTCATGTTCTCTACCTGTGGAGGGGCTTGGGGCATTGCCCTTACATGACTGATGGTCACAGACCTATGGAGAGCTGCGGCCTTGGCCTCGTGTCAGGAGCCTGGGGCCCAGGAACGTGGCAAAATGCCTACTGTCCCTTGCAGGGTTATCCCCTGCTTGGTCACTGGGGTTTCAAACCTTAGCTCAACCAGAAACCAGGCTGCCTTTCATGGTCCTACACTCATAGATGTGGAATCATATCATATTTAGTCTTTTGTGTTGCCCTCATAGTGATAGCATAATGTTTTGGAGGTTCATCCATATTATATATACTTTATTCTTTTTATTTCTGAAGAACCTTCCACTTTTCATCTGGACTATCTCACATCAAATATTTTGTTTAACATTTTATCACTGATGGCGTATTAGCTACTCTTCTTGTTAAAACAATATTTTATGCATATAGACATCTTGCCTGCATGTATATCTGTACCACATGTGTGCTTGGCACATCAAAGCCAGAGAAGGGCATCAACTCCCCTGCCACTGGAGTTATAGATGGTTGTGAGCCACCATGTGGGTGCTGGGAACTAAACAGCATCCAGTGCTCTTAACCACTGAGCCATTTCTCCAGTCCCTTCGTTACCTTTCTATGATAAACACCATGACGAAAAGTAACTTAATGATGAAAGAGTTTGTTTCACCTTACAGTTTTGAGTTCAGCATGATGGGAAGTCAGGGCAGGACAGGAGCTCGAGACAGGAACCTGGAGGCAGGAACTGGGGCAGAATATGGAGGAGTGCTGTTTACTGGCTTGCTCCCCATGGCTTGCTCAGCCTGCTTTCTCTGAATGGCACTGCCACAGTGGGTGTGGTTCTCCCCCTATCAATCATTAATCAAGAAAACACACTACAGACGAGCCTATAGGCCAACCAGATGGAGGTTTTTTTGTCTTAGCTTTTGTCAAGTTGACAAACAAAACAAAAACAAAACTGGTGTGCACAGGTGGACATTTGTATTGTTCCCACTTGGGCTGTTGTGAACTGTGTTGCTGTGGGCATTTGGGAAGAACTTTGTGTGACCTATGTTGCCAGGGCATATGTCTAGGAGTAGAACTGGAATAGTAGAAGAATGGTTAAATGGAAGGTTTATGCCTGTCAGTGAAGAGCAATCACCCCACGAAGCAGACAGACACAACCTGGTTGGTTATTCATTCATAGTAGGCTGTGATTAGGGAAGCTTTGCAGGTGTCTAGGTCCGTCTATTACTTGTAACTTTAAGTTCCAAAGATGTCTGCCTTCTATAGAATCCCTTGAGGCTCCTCTCTGCCAGAATCCTCAAATGGACCGGCTGGCACCACGTAGCGCTTGTTACATTCTCACACTGTGCTGACAGGACACACACTCACTGTATAGTGAGGGCGCCAACAGCCTCAGCGAGGAGGAGACAGACCATATGCTAAGATATGACCTCTGTGACCATCCTTAAGTCCACAGTGATGAACAAGCAGGTGTTTAATAACTGCAGTTTTCAATTTGTCACAGTGTGGGTTCTGGAAGAGAAGCCTAGATCCACAGTGAGAAGATGGCAGATGGAGCTGGACCCTTGGAGACAGAGACACACAGTTAATTCTTGGTCTTTGAGACAGGCCATCTTCTCCATAGGTGGTCTGGAGTCAACATCCTCCCCTCCTCTCCCCTCCTCTCTTCTCTCCTCCCCTGCCCTCTTCTTTTCTCATCTCAACTATGCGTTGGTACAAACTGCAGCACTTCCTCCCAACCCCAGGCCTATCCTCCCTCCACCTCTTTTCCTGTTTCTGTTTATGCTAGAGGAAGGAATGCTTTGTTAATCCATTCAGTTACAAACACCTATGCATACAAGAACCACATGGATGTGATGACAGCCAGTTCCACCAGCCATGTGTGACTTAGGAGGGGTTGGGTGGGGACTGTGAATTTTCATTTCTAACAAATTTCCAGCTGATCACAATTTGGAGAGAACACACACACACTTATTTATTTATTTATTTTGCTCAATGTAAGACTTGCCTTCTCTTTGAGCAGGTTCCCTCAGATCTCAAATTTCTCTACATCCTCAGAGTTTGGCAATATGACTGACTGAGAAGACAGCTCATAAACATTTGTTGATTCCCTATTGTTTCTGCCTGAATGTTCACTAACCCCCAAAATTCATGTGTTGAAATCTGATTCCTGCTGGGATGGTATTTGCAAGTAGGGCCTTTGATGGTTGAGGCATTGTGAATGGGGGGAGGGGGGGAGGAGACCAAAATGGAAGGACACACAGGTAGCTCTCCCACCATTGACTGTGATATCCTAGAAAAGGCCTTAGCAGGCATGGAATCTGTAGACACCTGAGGCCAGACCTTCAACCTCCTGGACTCTAGGAAGAAAGTATCTGTGAACTGTTCAGTTTATGGCCAGTTGCACAGAACTGTCTTTAAGATGTGAAATTCCTCTGGCTGGGGAGATAGATCAGTAGAGAAAATGTATGTTGTACAAGCATGAGTCAGGATCCCTGTCACCCATACAAAAGCTGGATACAGCAGCATATGCCTGGAATCCAAACTCTGGGAGGGACTCTGGGGTTAGCTAAAAGCTAGTCTAGCTGAATCAGTGAGACACTCCATGGTGGACACTCCAATGAGGTGGAGAGTGATTGAGGGAGACACCAACATCAACTCTGGCCTCCATGTGTACATTCATACACTTGTCTGAATACCTGCACATGCATGAATGTGTACACACATGTGCATGCATGCACACACACACAGCTACAGCAAATTTTATGGAGATAGGAGCAGTTGGGTGTATTTCTAATGTATGATGCATAGCCCACATTCTTTTCTATATACCTGGATGGCTGAGCTAATTATCCTTTGGCTCCTGGCATCTTGCCTATAAGAGATCCAACAAGTGCAATATCACAAGGCATTTGGTGACATAAAAAGAACAAATTATATAAAGAGTTCCCCACTAGGGTAAAGGAAGAGTGCCAGGAGGAGACCAGAGCCATCATAGGTTAAAGTAGTCTTTTTTCAGGAGAACACTCAGGAACTGCAATGTTGGTTCACACCAGTTAGCCTTTGGTTTCCACAGCTGACAAACTCATGTTTCCATGTGTCTCTCTTCCTGGCAGTTCAAAGTGTGGCTTAGTCTGGGATCCATTTTCCAGCCCTGTGTGACTTCCTCGTTGAGCTCTGAAGGCAGAGTTTCCCAATGAAGGGTTTTAACCATACAGAACTTGTGAGAAGTGTGGTGGTAAGGCCACCTGTGGCCCCTGTGTGCCATGTTCTTAAATACCATTCTTTCTAGTTAACTGCCCTGAAAAGAAAATAGAGATGGTCATTCAATATCTCAGTCTGTCTAGGGAACTGTAACAAAATCCTGCAAATTGGGTGCCTTCAAAACAGCAAAAATTATTGCACAGTTCTGGGGGCTCAGGTGATAGCTAATTACTTCCCCAAAGCCTGATCCCCCAACCATTGTGTTGTCAGTGGCATTTCAACTTATGAATTTTCTGAGTGGGGGAGAGATAAACATTCAGTCTCTAAGGCCATCCTGTACAGATTATAAGAAACAATCACATTTTTGTTCTGAGCTGAATGTCGTCCTTAGAGGCATAACATAAGCAGAGAGACTGAGACACTTCAGTTCAGGAGCCTTACTTTCCAGCATCTCCTTTCATCTGCCTTGCATCTGTGTTTTAGAAGCACTTAGCAGTGACACACAGGCAGCCAAGTATGAATTGATGTACTTTTCAACCTCACTTTGCCTGGATAAGCTGAATGTAGCTTTAGAATCCTCAGTACAACATATTATATGGGTGGAAACCAAGTCACGCCCCAGGCAGGCATACTGCCAGTTATACCAGCCACTTGCTGGGGCCTCACTGGACTCAAGGACATTTTCCTGATCCATGGCAGAACCACATCTTGTATTCATGATCTATTTAAGTCTGGCTCATTCCTCTCTAATCTTTCTGTGGGAATCCCATCTTTCCCCTTCAGCTCAGAGGAACCTTCTTTCATCCAGTAGGACCTGAGAGAGGCAACTCCTTTGGCAAATCTCTATCTCCAAAAATATTTATATTACGATTCCTAACAGTAGCAAAACCATAACTACGAAATGGCAAAGAAAATATTTTTTTATAGTTGGTGGTCACCACAACACAAGGAACTGTAGTAAAGGGTCACAACTTTAGGGAGGTTGGGAACCACTGTTAAACTGTGATCTGTGCCAGGTTATCCCACCCCACCCCACCCCCTCTCAGAATCTGCAGCTGATTCTCCAGGTCACATCTATCGACTGCGGCTCAGGTCCTATCAGCTCTGCCCAGACCAATCGTCTGTAGGGACTATTCCGTCTTCACATCTTGGCACACTTGAGGACATTCAGCCAAAAGTCCTCTCCTCAAGCAGGTTTTTCTGGCCACTCCTGCCATACACTATATCACTTTATCCAGTTTTAAAGTTTACCTCAGAAATCTATGTTATAATTTCTCATTCATTAATTCATTTTTTTTTGAAGCAGTCTGGCCCAGAGCCCAGGCTAGCCTAAAACTTGCCATGTAGTCCAAGATAGCCTTGAACTTGCAATCCTCTTGCCTCCACACTCTGAGTGCTGGAATTACAGGTGTGCCTCCATGTCTATCCAGTTTTCCTACTCTTTTCTTATTCACCTTCCTTTGTATAGATCTCCAGGAAAGGATGGGTCTTACATAAAGGATGATAGTTCCCTTTGGTATATAAGAAAATAAATTTAACTGAGAGGAAAGATCTGTTAGCAGGGTATCTCTGTTTCCCCAGAACACTCCAGGGCTTTCTATACAATTAACAGTGTCCCCTTAATACCTAAAGGTGTGGTAGACCAAGATAGATGGGATGGACACTTTGATAGTTTGTTTTAAATGTCAACGTGCTAAAAATTCACCTAGGATCACCCAGGCAGAAAGTCTAGGTCAGTTTTGCCAGTGGGCATGTCTATGGGGGGAGGATTGTGTTGATTGTTAATTGATGGAGGAAGACCAAGTCCATTGTGGGTGTCACCATTCCCTAGCCAGGGTTCCTGAATTAGTTAAGATTGGAGAAAGCTAGAAGAAAGTTAGCAGACAGCATGGGTGCATTTGTCTCTCTCTGTTCTCGACTGTGGAGATGACACTAAGTTTCTGCCTTGATTTCTCTACAATAATGGACTGTAATCTCAAATGGTAAGCCAAAGAAAGTCCTTCCTCTTCTAAGCTGCTCTTGGTCATGGTGTTTCATCACAGCAACAGAAGGGAACCTAGAATAGTCACCTTACCTGTGAGCCTGAGGAGCCTGTGCAGGTGTGAAGACCTGCTCTGACCATTTGAGGGTGGTTTGGTGCCCATTGTGATGGGAGGGAAGTGGGGAGAGTGGTGGTGTTAGACAGGCTGCACTGTGCTAGTTATTACACGCCTTGTGCCTCTGCAGAGGGAGGAGTTAGTTCCTCACGGGCAGCGTGGGCAATGGTAATAAGCCAATCCTGTAACTGGGGAACAAAGAGGGTATAGTTTGATAGTAGCCAGCAAAATAAGTCAAGGATGGTAACTAGCAACATGTACCAAGGCCAGCAGCTAACAAAACAAGTAGGGCAGGACCCCCCATCCCCACTGGGCAAACAGTGTAGAATCATCTCCCCTGTTGGGCCAGAGGGGCATGCATAGTGTCAGCCTCACATTGGCTTGGCCTGACATATGCCCAGAGAATTAACAAATCTTAATAGAAATTACTAGTGATCTGACTCTCCAGTGGTAGTTCTCCCTTGGGACTCATCCCTTTGGAGACTTTCTCACTTAAAAAAAAAATCTCTGTAATAGATGTGCCTTTGCTTTGACATGTTCATGTTTCATATTCCTCACTGAAGTAAGGCAAGTAAATGGGGAGACACTGGCTCAGAGCCTGTCTCTGGTGACAACTGATTGTCAGCACCTGAGGCTCCTGGAGCCTCTGAACTGAGCCTATCTGGGCTAAAAGAGGTCCCATACATCATTTTCAAAGGTCTGTATTGATGCCAAGAAGAATTATGGGCAGGTGGGTAAGGTAAAGTACCCACCTTACATGGTTGTGTAAAGCTTCTTCATTATGCTTCACTTCGATGAGGTTTAGGAACTAGGATTTCCTGGTTGGGAATGTTTGTGTCTTAAAAAGAATAACTATGTAAGTTCAAATTTGTACCAACTAATATTAACATTTAAAATGTCAGTTTCTCTGTTTTGATAACTGCTGTATGACTTTTCCAGGGGAGACATGAACAAATATCTAATGGCCTTGGGTGGGGTATCATAACAGATAAAAATAGTGATTCCAGTCTAGTGCAGCTGAGTGGACCAATGAGTTTATTCAAAGGTCTCCAAGCTGTTTTCCAACTCTGGGTTTTGCCCACATTCACCTCTGACCCACCTCTGAGGTTAAAGATATTGGCTTTGTTATCTTTCTCAGGACTTTCTTGGGCTCTAACTGCAGATTTGGTTCTAGATTTGATCAAGCTCAATGTCTCACATTTTCTTTTCTTCTTCTTTCTTCTCCTTCTTCTTACAAAGACACCAAATTCCATTTTGTCCCATTCTGCATAGATAATTTAAACCTATTCCCTTATTAAAAACTCAAGAAGACTGAGATGCAGAAAACTTAGCTCCATAGGTTGATAAATTTTGTCTTGAAAGAGGCAAGAACCCTTGCTTTCTAAGTCATAACTCAGGGCTTTTATTTCCACTGAGACATTTCTGTCTTATTGAATTTTTTTTCTGATGCTTTCAAATCCTAAGTCACATTCTTTCTGGTATTTTTGGCCTCTTTCTACATTGCCTGGCTGAAATAGGCTCCGATATGCTGGGCCCTCTGTTATTTTCCTAGCGGTGATTTGCAAGGTCAGAACCCAAACGTCTCATTAGATCAGCAGCGGTTTTTGCCTCATCATTTTTCCTAGTCATAAGTGAGAATTAAAAGCCTGTGCATGTTGGTTACTCTAGAACGTGCTTTACTGCCTCTCTGGCACAATGACTCTAAGAGAATACGTATGATATACTCAGAGTTTGTTGTATGCTTCTCCACCAACAGTTCCTCCTTCTGGTTCTAGTTCAGCTAAGTATCAGTCACGTGATCATCCACCAGCTTCTCTAGTGAGGGCACATGATCATCCACCAGCTGAGGGGATCTGTGGGCGATATAAGACAATCTCCTTCCGCCCTTAACAGGAAGTAAGAGCCCTCCTTCCTTCAGTGTCAGTTGCCTGTGACTTGGGACCACCTCTCCCACCAGTCTTTCGGCAGCCACAGGGTCAGCTGTGGAAAGCTTGAGACTCCTGGGTACCATATGCTCTTTCTCTCCTTGCTGGGCATCAAGTAACAGTGTGGGCTGTCACCTTCCAGGCATACTCCATGATTTGTTAAAGATGAGTGAGAAGAATTTAGAAAATCCTCTTCTGCCTCAAATACGCCCACGTGCAATCCAGTCCCCATGTCTCTGCATGCTTAAAACACTGTACTGGCTGCCTGAAACTAAATATGGACTGTTTCTTTACATTTCTGCAGTAATTCTTCCTCCACTTTCTACTCTACATGCTCTGTCATCTCTGCTCTCTGGTTTAATGGCCATGCTGGCTAAGGAGGAAACTATGAAAACATAAAAATATTCACTTATTTAGTCCAACAAACTGACCTACTTACACTTAACATAGTCACTCACAGTGGCACAGGCCGTGGACTGAGGACTTCTTACACATGTTCTCGTTTAACTTCCACAAGAAGGAATGCTACATATGGGGAAGCAGAGGCTAAAACTGGTAGGACAGATTGCTGAATTAAATCATCTCTAGTGAAACAGTGGCTCAGGATTTGAACTCAGGGCCTCCCAGGCCTAGCCTGGCTCCAATCCTTCCAATGTCTGTGCCTACCTGGAAGAGAATTGGAAGTTTCCAGATGTTTCCTTATTTGTCTGGCGCCCATTAGTTGCTCTAAGGGGACTCTAATGCAGACAGCAGGGGTACAACTTAAACACAACATTGAGAGGCAGCTGGCAATGGTAAGAAGAAATGCAGAGTAAGTGAAAGGTGACTAGGCAGAAGTCATTTTGTAACTCAGGGAAATATCGGAGGTATTATATCATAAAGTGCAACATAGAACGGCCACAGGGAGAATCGTTTTGACTGTCTTAGCTTCCTGCTCTGTTATAAGCAAGGGCACATATTAAATGCATTGGTATCTTTTCTTTGAATTAGAGCATGCCACTATTGCAGTAAAGATGCAGTAAAAATTCCCCAACCATCACTTTTCTCCCAGAACTGTCTCCTGGGGTGGAGAGATGGCCCAGAGATGAAGAGCACTGGCTGCTCTTCCAGAGGACCTAGGTTCTAGTCACATCTGCTTGTAGCTCCAGTCCCAGAGGATCTGATGCCGACACATGGTGTGCACATGTACATGTAGGCAAGGCATTCAGATAGATATAATTAATAATTTTTTAAAGTAATAACAAAATGAAAAATATGGCTTCTTACCAGATATCCTTGCATTGAGGAGGATCAAGAGTAAGATACTGTAATATATTGTCTCAAAGAAAAGGAAAATCTGGTTTCTGGACCAGCACATGACTAGCAGCTGGGAAGCTGGTTCAAAAATACCAAAAGGCCCAGCCGCCTGTGGTCTCTCAGAAGCTTTGCATTTAGGCTTCTGATTCATCCCTGCTCATATTTCCCCATGGATTTAGTTGTAACCCATTGAATTACCTCAGCTCCTTTGTCCGAAATCAATTTGAACTTGAGTATGTAGTCTGCTTCTGGACTCTCTGACTTGGCCCGTTGTTCTAATTCTCTGCTCACCAATACCACATGTCTGGATCACTCGAGATGACCAATGAAGTCTTGCCTGCATTCTTGCCTTTCCTTTTGATGGTACTTGTGGTTGAACCCAGGGTCTTGTGCATGTAAGTTATGTGCTCTACTGCCATGGTCTGTGTACCTAGCCGTAAAGTTTCTCCGTTCTAGCTGAGCTGTGGCTTTTCTTGCCAACACTGAAAAACTTGCACTATGAGCATTAACTCACTTCCTCTGCCTCTTAGGTCTCCTGAGCTATTACAGTAAACACCCAGCCTAGTTTTCTAGTCAATAACCCAGCTCAAAGGCTTCTCCATAGAGGGTTCTTTCTCTTTTCTTCTCTTTCTTTCTTTTTTACCTCAACAAAACAATTTTATCCTCTCTGATACCTATTCCAATTCCCTCAGCCACTGTGTCCTAGCCAGGGCTTCTATTCCTGCACGAACATCATGACCAAGAAGCAAGTTGGGGAGGAAAGGGATTATTCAGCTTACACTTCCACGTTGCTGTTCATCACCAAAGGAAGCCAGGACTGGAACTCAGGCAGGTCAAGGAGCAGGAGTTGATGCAGAGGCCATGGAGGAATGCTGCTTACTGGCTTGCTTGCTTCTCCTGGCTTGCTCAGCTGGCTTTCTTATAGAACCCAAGACTACCAGCCCACAGATGGTACCACTCACAAGGGGCTCTCCCCCCTTGATCACTAATTGAGAAAAGGCCTTACTGCTGGATCTCATGGAGGCATTTTCTCAACTGAAACTTCTTTCTCTGTGATAACTTCAGCTTGTGTCAAGTTGGCACACAAAACTAACCAGTACACACTGTCTCAGGCTTTCTATTACTGTGATGAAATACCATGACCAAAGCCAAGTTGGAGACTAAAGGGTGTAGTTCACTTTACCGCTTATCCATTATGATGGGAAATCAGGGCAGGAACTCAAGGCAGAAACCTGAAAGCAGGAACTGAAGCAGAAACCATGGAAGAATGCTGCTTACTGGCTTGCTTCCCATGCCATGCTCAGCCTGTTTTCATATTCAATCAAGATTCACTTGCCCAGGGAATATACCACTCATGGTGAGTGTGGCATTCCCACACAACTCACCCATATTGATCATTAATCAAGGAAATGCCCTACAGACTTGCCTACAGGCAATCTGATGTAGGCATTTTTTTCAATTGAGGTTTCCTCTTCCCAGATGACCCTAGCCTGTGTCAAGTTAACATAAAAAGCTAGCCAGGACAGTCACACTAAAGTCTGGCCTGTGTGTCCCTAGCATGACAATTTGCTAGTCTCATTTCACCCTTCATCTGTCGGCCCTGAGGTCAAGACAGCATCACCAAAGAGCTGGGTAAGAACAAGCCAAAGTCCTGTGTGCCCTTCCTCTTGAAGATTAGGACCCTGTACTACCTGTTCCAATGTCTCAAAACTGTGGTGATGTTTGGTCCAGTTTAGGACATGTGTATTGTATGGTAATACACCCAGTGACAGTTTTTATGGGTTTTACAAATTTACATTTACAAATACACCTATAGAATACACACACAGAGAGATCAAGAATCTGTATGTATGTAGGAAGCATACATGTTTTTGTAACCAGCATTAGCCTAATCAACACAATCAGCCATTTCATGTCATAGTTCCCCAGTGATCAAGCACCCCTAATTTTTCCTGCATTTCCCCTTTCATGTATGTGTCTGTATATTTAAACCCTATTTCTTATCTACTTTTCTAAAGTGGCTGCCACTGCGGCGGGCAAGCCATTCTTATACGCACAGATGTTCCTCAAGCAGCTAGACTAAATCTGTCTGCCTCCTCGCTCTTAATAAATACAATGTAGGGTATATTTATATCTCCCATATTCACAGTGGGCCTTCCCTCCTTCTCTCCTTAGGCAAATCTTTAGGGAAACGCCCTCTCAGACATGTCCAAAGGCATCTCTGATGGACATTCTTAACCCAGACAACTTGCCAGTGAAGATTAACCATAACTTTGCTGGAAAACATTTGTTTCAGCATTAGACAAATTCCAGGGGTTCGCCTTAGAAATAACGCTCTGAGTAGGACAGTGAGGGGCTTTTCTAGATTAATTTAATTGAGATGAGAAGATTACTCTCAACTGAGGCAGCCCCATTCCATGGGTCCAAAGATCCTTTACTGCATAAAAAGCTGAATACAAGCATTTATCCTTCTCTGCCTCTTGACTGTGGGTACGATGTTACCAGCTGCTTTAAGTTCCTGACAACAAGCCCTCCCCACTATGATGAAATGCACCCTTGAGCCCTGAGCCCAAACAACAAACCTTTCTTCTCTTAAGTTGCTTCTCCTCCAGTATTTTGTCACAGCAATGAGGTAAGGAACTGTGAGAGCTTCTTTGAGGCTCTCCTTCTGCCTTACTCTTCCTTACTGTCTTTTTATTTTAAAGACTACATTTATTTATTTATTTGTGTGTGTGTGTGTGTGTGTGTGTGTGTGTGTGTGTAGGTGTGTGTAGGTCAGAGGACAATTTGGAGGAGTTGGTTTTCTCTCCTTTGGGTTGGATCTCAGGTCATTAGACACTGTGGCAGCGCCTTTACCTGCTGAGCCAACTCATGGGTGCCATTGCCGGGTCCTTTATCCTTGGCCCTGCCTTCACTCTCCTTCCTTCCTTTTCACTCACCCTGTCCATGCTGCCATCCTCAGTAATTTCCAGTTGCAACTGTTCTCTGTTATCTGTCCATCCCTACGTCCCTACAGAACTTCCATCGCTGTTTAGTAGCCGATGTGTTTGTAGTGTTCTGCTCCTCTGAATGTCCTTCCTTGCGTCACAGCCCATTGGGAAGGCACAGGAAACCTACAGAAGCTGCAAACACAGCTCTTATCTGTGAACTTGTGAAGACATTGCTAAATGGCTACAGCATCCTTTTCCATCAAGGCGCCTCAGGATATTACTCATTTGTGGTGAGTAACTGCTCCAGGCTGGATGACTAGTCAATTTGACGGAACCGAGTTCTTGTCTAGCTAATTCTGTGACCTTGCTCACAATGTAAGCTTAATCCTTTGCTCATTTGCAGGGAGTTTCACGCATAGATTACAGAGGTGTTTTCCACCAAGGACTGCTTTCATTCAGGAGAGGCTGTGAAGGCAGAGACTAGGGGGCTGTGGTGCTCCACCCATACAGTGTGGAGAGACGGTCCACACAGGATAAAGCTGCTAGGGTATTCAATATGTTCTTGCCTAAGTGAGCCAGGTTATTACACTCATTTTATTTTCTTCTCAAAGGTCTGGGAGACCTTGTTTTTTCTGTGGTTCAGAATTGCAGACGGGTAAAAGGCGGTATCAACCATGAGTAATAGCCATGCTCGGGAGTCTCTTGGGTCAAGAGGAGGATGTTTTCACATGTCACAGGCCATTTCATTACTGTGGGGAAGTTCTCATCAGACACGACTGAAATCTCTCCCCTAGGAATAGCAGGTGTCTCCAACAAATAGCTGCATCAAAGCCATGGAGATCTAAGTCTAATGTTCCAAAGTCCATTTGGGAAACCGCAGAGAGGCCAAGGCTTCCTGAACATAAGATCAGTGTCAACTGTTAATTTATCTGCTAATGTTCTTGGGCTGTACTGTCCAGTGCAGTAGCCATCCATCCTGTGAAGCTAGTCAACATGAAACTAAATTAAATTAAAATGAAATGAAATTCAAAATTTAGCTCTTCAGTCATGTTAGCCACATTTCAAGTGTTCTCCTAGCTACATGTATGTCTGGCTCCCATATCATATGTGTTGTGGAATACAGCAGTAGACTTGTGTCTGAGCCACAATGCTGTTGGCATTACATGTCTGTTGTGTGTTTGGAACCAAAGCTGCAGAGACATCCAGATGCAAGGTGGCTGAGTGGTGCAGAAGCACCTAGGGTTGGTTGCCTGTCTGATTTTAAACTAATTTTTGGTCATTTTGCCAACCATTTGGCAACATTCAGTTTATTTGATCCTCATCTGGTCATTGTGGCCCACACATTTAGAGGTTGTGATTCATATTATACAACTTTTATGTTTCTCTCAGCCAAATAAATGCTTTTCTCCTTAATGCCTTTTGTTTAATGTGTCCTCTGAGGAGAACATCAGGGGACTATTTATATGTTATAGTCAGAAGCTGGTGTGGTAAGTAAGAGTCTGCTGTTTATTTTCTGTTGTTTCTTTATTGTGCCTAGTATCTTCTGAGATCCATGTGAGTTATTTTTTTGTGTGCCTTTGCATGGTTGTGTGAATTTCAATTGCCTTGATATGGAAGAGGTAGAGAGCTCAATCGTTCAAGAAAGGGACCATTGGAGAATGATGTAAGGCTCCTAACTGCTCTGTGACATTTTTATTCCTTCTTCTTCTCCTGCTTTAAATAAGAGTTTGTGTGCATCAAAAATAGACCACGAACTTCAGTGTGGCTAAAGCTTCCATAAGATTTTGAATGAGGTTCATTTGAAATGACTTTAGATAGATTGCGGTGGTTATCCCAATGTAAAGTTTATTTTTCATTTCAACTGGAAGCTATGTGTTTGCCTATACTCTGAAGATGGAGATTAATTTTTTAAAAGCATGAAGTAGCATGAAATAGGAATAAACAGAAATAAAATAAAGTATGGCATGTAAAAAAATCCCATCTTGATTTTTTATCTATAGGATTCACAGATTAGTATCTGTCCTTGTGATTTTTGACTAAATTACCTCTTGGAATATGGTCTTCCCTGAGTGACTATTATTTATGCTCCCTCCAAATATTGCTCAATCCAAATATTGTCTTCCAGTTACACGCTGTCACGACAGCCCTCTCCAGGGATGGCAAGGTGGGATGGCTCATCACATGACCATTGACCCAAAACTCATCTAACATGCCATCCTTCAGCTTCCTTCCAGCAAAGGAAGAGTGTGACTCTTGGGTTTTTCCCCTAAGGTTTAATAAAAGCTCCCCAAGCCGCACTGTTATTTTTTTACTTGAGATCCAAGACTAATTCATTTTTCTCCTTTATGGCTTTAAACTTTAAAAATGGAAATGTAATTTATGTACAGTGAAATGCTCATATTTTTAGTATATGCTTTGATGAGTTTTGACAAACACATATATCATGTAACCCACTGTCAAGGGGCAGGGGGTTTGTATCTCCTCCGTAAATTCACTCTATTCTTTCCCAGTCCACCCTCGCTCTCCACGAACAGTGACTGATCAGTACAGCTCTCCTAGACT
>JADRCH010000097.1:7848654-7890478 GCA_019843965.1 Rhynchomys soricoides | reverse complement strand
CCTCGCTCTCCACGAACAGTGACTGATCAGTACAGCTCTCCTAGACTTTCATGTCCTTTTACATCGCCTGATTCTTCATTTTCTATGAATTTTAATTAAACATTAAAACATTGGACAAAATTCCTTGGCAGAAAGGCTAATTTTAAAAATCTGAAGAGGATGACTTGGTCTTTTAGAAAAATCTTTCTCATTTCTGATTGCATGATGACAGTGTGGGTTTTGACAGGTTAGTTAAGCTCTGTGAGCCCCAATTACCACTTTCAAAAGACTTCTGAAGTATCACCTTTCACATTTTTACTATGATAAAGTAAAATAAGCATCATGTGTGGAGTGCTGAAATATTGTCCATTCTTTCTTTTGGAAGAGTGTGTTTTACAGCTGAGACTAACAAGTCAATTTGGCCAGTTGTGTGGCCATATGTTAGCATAGCTATCATTACAATCAGCATATTATGAATGTCATTTGGTAAGTGGGCAGAGTCCAAATTATTCCTTTATACAATTTTGTGTGTGTGTGTGTGTGTGTGTGTGTATGTGAGAGAGAGAGAGAGAGAGAGAGAGAGAACACTCATTTAATCTTTACTGCATCTCCTATGAAAAATATCTTTCATTGTCTTCTATAGACCAGGAAACAGAAACACAATGTGGATTTTTAAAAATCAGGCCTATAGCATTAAAGAGTTCACGTCTAATGGGTAATACTATGTCCCCAGACAAGGGGGAATCTAGGAACCTTTAGTCTTGTGACTGCTCGGCACCCAGAGGCATTTCCAGTGCAACTTGGGACCCAAATGAAACAGATGTGTGTGCTTCACTGAAGTGGCCCATATGCCTCCTGCCTCCTTTCCAGCTGGTGCTTGGCTGTCGCCTGAGTCCATTCCTTACCGATTCATTCATGAACGGGTTGTGCTGTCCTAGCCACTTATGTGACTCCTATAAGGCAGAAAGTATTCTGGGCCCTGGAAATTCAGCAGTGTGTGTGTGTGTGTGTGTGTGTGTGTGTGTGTGCGCGCGTGTATGTGTGTGTGTGTGTGAGAGAGAGAGAGAGAGACCCAATGGAACTCACATTCTGACTCAGGAGGATAGATAGAAAACTTAACTAATTATTTAATATTCTGGTCAGTAAGTACTTTAGAGAAAAATGAAAGAGAGAAGAGAAATAGAGGTTTCTAGAATATGGTATTTGTCTTTCTATAGATATTGAAGGAAGACCTTGCCACCTTATCAATTTGTAGAACTCATAAATGAAGGAGGATAGGAATGAGCTCTACAGATGGGGAGAAGATAGGAGAGAGGGGCTCTAGCCAGAGAGAACAGGAATTCAGAAGCAGTGGGGCAGTAGGAACTTGGGTATTTTCCAGGAACAGTTGGGACTCCATTGAGCTTGAAGTGGGCGGAGCCAGAGAAGAGGGATAGACAAAAGCCATAGTGAGCCAGTCATGGAGTTTGGATCTTATTATGAGTGGTATTCAATGCCACAGGAGGATTCTGAATGGAGAAAGTACATGATTGGATTTGTTATTCCAAGGGTTCATTCTGGCTTCTGAAAATGCTGCGTGGAAGTGGGGAGCCAGTTAGTAGACTAACACACAGCCTAGGGCTTGGGCATGGTGGGGGCCATGAGAAGTGGTTGGATTTTGCATGTGACCCGCAGGACTTGCTAGCAGATGGCCTGTCATTTGTAAAAGAGTGGTTTAGCATCTGTCAGTGGCTTTCTCGTGAGCTGGTAGGACAAAATCACCATTGACTAAGATGGGGACAGCAGAGAGAGGAGCAGGCTTGGGAAGTAACACCAGGAGTCCATGTTTTGGATGAAGTAAGTTAAGATAAGCAGAGATGTTTGATGGACAGATATGTGAGCTGGAGTTTAGGGACAAGGGTTTTCCCAGCTGAGGGGAGTTTAAAAGCAGAGCCTATAGGAGCATGCTTCAAGGAGTGGACCTTAGAGGAGGAGGGGCAGGGATGAGATATGTCTTAAAGTGCAATTTCTGTTGACTATCAGAAGGTCGTTGGGATCTTATTCTGTCCTCACTGTTGAATATTTCGTGCCCTTTCTAGCCTGTTCTTCACCTACACATGCCATACTATGGAGCATCTTCTTTTTCTCTCTAGGATGGAAACCAGCCCTGCACACCACTGGCTCTGGAGGCCTGGTAGATTAACAGGCACTGAACTTACAATTGGTCTGCTCTGCCTTTCAACTCTTCAGAAGCAAAGGGGAAGGCATGAAGGGTGTCATGAAAGCAAAGACATCCTGTGAGCACTTGGATCTTATCAGTGTGAGGAAGTGTTCAAAAAAGTTCTGTCCTCCCGTGAGACAAAGAGATAAGAAGCCGGCCAGCAGCATTGCTTTAATCCATGACCTTGGGAATCTCCTTCATCTTCTAGCCAGAGAAAAACAACTTGACTTTGTTGAGTTGTGGGTAGGGAGAAATAATTCCCGAGCTGACCTAGATCTGATCATATGAGCTCCAGGTTGCTTGAAAGAGTCACTCTGTGAATAACAGCAAGATGAGACCAAAGATAATGTGCCTGCAAATGTTTATTTCTTTCCAGTCATTATGGGTGGAGAAACAACTCTAAACTTCAGTGAAATAAAACAGACAAATCCTGTTGATAATGAATTTGGATTAGACACAGTAGGGGTGGCTTATCTCATTCCACGATGTGACAGACACTAGGAGACAGGGAGCATGAAAACTGGAATCTTCTGTAGGCTCACTTGCTAGCTAGCTAGCTCAGTCAGTCATTCACCTGCCTCACCTAGCAGGCATTAGTATAGTTTCTCTCCATAGGTCTTCTCCATGTGTCTGTATTGTTGGCTTTTCCTATGTACCCTCGAATCAGAAAGTGCTAGGCTCTATATCAACCCTTCCAAGCAAGTTGACACAAAATAAAAAGAATTAATTTTATTCCAAAAAGTTCCAAGCTTATAAATTATTAATATTGATCCCAAAATTTCATGGAGTTTTCACAGTCCAGAGTTTTGCAGTTCTAAAAGTATCGCGCCGAGGTCAAATTTCATTGGTTGGCTTTATTTTAATCAACCTTGGAATATTGGAAACTTAGACTATTAGGCTATTGAGTTTCCTCATGTCAAATAACCTGCTGTGCTGGATGTTATGTATTATGTCAACTTGACACAGGCTAGAGACACTTGGGAAGAGGGAACCTCGATTGAGAAAATGCTTACATCAGATTGCCTGTAGGCATGTCTTTAGAGTGTTTTCTTAATTAATGATTGATGTGGGAGGGCCTAGCCCTCTGTGGATGGTGCTATCCCTGAGTAGGTGGTCCTGAGTTGTTTAAGAAAGCAGGTTGAGCAAGTCACTGGCAATAAGCCAGTAAGCAGCATTCCTCCATGGCTTCTGCTTCAGTTCTTACCTCTAGTTTCCTGTCCTGATTTCCCTCAGTGATAGAGAGTAAGTTGAAAGCTGTAAGATAAAATAAACCTTTTCCTCCCCAAGTTGCTTTGTCATTGGTGTTTTTATCAAGCAAATAATACTAACAATACCACAAAGCAGTACCAGGAGTGGGGTCTGACTTACAATAAGGAGTTGGTTATTCAAGGGTGACTGTACTTAAATAGAGAGCCAGGTAGATGCTGCATCCCCTGATGTGACCTAACATCGGAAGTCACAGAGTATCACTTCGGACATACTATAATGGTACCGATGGTCTTAAACTGACTCATGTTCACTGATAGGGTGATTGATGCCACATTTCAGGGGTAGGATTACCAACCACATTGTAAGGGGAACATGAATGAGGACATTCATTCAAAACCACAGCCTGTTAGCTGTAGGGTTCTATATGGCCTTTCATACACCCTTAGTTTTGGTTAAACCTCCCGTCAATACTTTAGTTCCTGTATTTGCCTACCTCTTTAAACCTCTCCCTCCCCCATATTCCTCCCAATTCCTGCACTACATGTTCTTTACTCTCTATCCCCCTCTTCAGACCTCTTCCCTGCCTCCCAATTCTCAAGGCACCTCTCTTGGTGTGTGGCCTCTTCTGATACTCACCTCAACTCGAACACAGCTCTTTGAAGATGTGAATCTAAGTGTGACTAGAAGCCACTTTTCTTTCTGGGCTCAGGTTGCCTCATTCAGTATAATATTTTCTAGTTGCATTAATTTTTCTTTTGCAAATTTCATTTTTTAAGTGCTGCATAGAATCCCATTCTGCAAGCATATCATGTTTTCATAACCCACTCAGTTGGAACATCCAAGTTGGTTCCATTTCCCAGCTCTTGCGGCTAGTGCAGCAATAAATACAGATATGTAAGTATCTCTATTACAGCCCTTTCCAAGGAGTGGCGGCACCATAGGGCAGATCCACTTCTAGCTTTCTGAGAAACCACACTGATTTAAATAGTGACCTTAACAGTGTATACTACCAGCGACAATGCAGAGGGCTCCCCTTTCTCCACACACTTACCAGTGTTTTTCATGACTTTTTGATATAAGACAGGATATCAAAGTCATTTTATTTTGCATTTTCCTGTTGGCTAAAGATATTAAACACTTTTATTTTATTTCATTGAGACAGGGTCTCTCTGTGTGGCCTTGGCTACCTATGTAGACCAGGCTGGCATTGAACTCACAGATACTATCTGCCTCTGCTTTTCAAATGCTGAGATTAAAGGCATGCGCTGTCACACTTAGAATGATGTAGAACACTTTTAAGTACTTATTAGTCATTAACAAATTCTTGTGAGAACTCACTGTTCAGTTCCATGGCCCATTGTTTTATTAGAATGTTTTTTGAGGTTCAGTTTTTTGAGTTCTTTGCTTACTGTAGTTATTGCTCTTCTGTCAAATATGTAACTGAAAGATTTCCTGTTGATATCAACTTTTCATGGAGTTTTCACGAACCAGATGATTGGAGTTTTCAAAGCATCATGCAGATGATATTGAATTTCACCAACTGGCTTTATCTTAACAAGTCTTGAAATATTGAGACCGTAGAAGCACCAAATTCTACAAATTGAGATTTGGCTGTGGTAATTCAGGCCTCCAAGGGGTGGGAGGGCACCATAAGGAGATTGTGGGACCCAAGCTGACTTGGTAAAGAATGGGGGGTACTTTGTGGTCAAGGGAAAGTGAGGGTGTTAGTCAGAGTTCTCCAGAGGAACAGAGGCAAAGGGATAAAAAGCATGCACGCGCACACACACACACACACGCACACACACACACACACACACACACACACACACACAGAGAGAATATGTGCCTGTACAAATTTATATTTCCCTTAACAATATAGAACAGTCTCCTTCCCTCCGAATTCTTACCTACATTTGTCATGATTTTTCCCCAACACCGCTATGGGGAGCTTCATTTCAAATGAACAAATGCTAAACATTTGAGTCAACAAAAAAAATTTATGATTTAACTTTATGTGTATGGGTATTTTATTTTATGTGTTTTGCCTGCATGTAGATCTGTGGCATGTGCATGCAATATCAACAGAGGCCAGAGGAGGGTGTCGGATCCCCTGGAACTGGAGTCACAGACTCCTGTGGGTAACTGCTGGGTTCTGAGACCCAAGCATGGGTCCTCTGGAAGCAGTTTGTGCTTTTAACCATTGAGCCAGCTCTCCAGGCAGTATGATGTCCATGGATCATTTAAAGCCAATCCTCAGGGTTGTTTTGTTGCTTTTAAGTCTTTGAACGCAGTTTGGCCCTGGAGGCCCTTAGTTATCCTTTATAAAAATAATCATTACTCAAGAGCTTCTTAATTCTTTTCTTGGTTTGATGTTGAGTCAGTTTTTAGCCATTCGTGATCTCATATTTGTTGAACCCGAGGTATTCTGTCCTTGAACTCCCCAGCAAACAATCAAATCTAGTTTAGGAAATTGCCATCTGCCTCCCTTACTGTCACATGCTTGGAAGAGTGTGCTAGATGTGAGCTGCTGCAGAGACAGCCCCCAGGAAACACCTCTTCAGTTAACACAGGGACCTTGGGAGCATGCTTGTGAGCAGAAGCATGGCTTTGAACAAAAGCTGCATTCCCAGAGACTGCATTGAAAGAAATCCCTTTATTCATATTGGCCGGCTGTTTTGCATTCCTGCAAAGGTTATTCAGGGCCACTTCTTATTCAAGCCACCGTTGTGACCAGTTCCTATAGACCTAAATCCGTCACAAGCAGGTTGAGTCAGAAAGCCTTGTTATGGGCTCATCCAATAATCATGCACCTCAAGCTTTCTGACATATGACTTCTCTGATATCATGGCCTGGGGTTCAGCTCCGGATTTAAAATATGCAATTTCTAGACATTCCTTTCTGACATGAGCCACCCTTGGCCAATGGGCGAGAGAAGGGTGTGGATAAATCCTTGGTTTATCTTCCCTGGTTTATCTCTAGGACAGATATTTGTAAAATGTGATTCCCAAGGCTCCTTGGAGCATCCTGGTAGGCCAAGCAGAGGGTGTTGGCAGAAGTGACCAACTCAGTAACACGCCTCTGTGTTGGCTTGGTCTCTTCCCTGTCCCGAGCCCTTACTGCCTGGGAACCATAGTCCCCAAAATGCAAAGAAACCTTTTTGCTTTACATTCTTTGGTGGGGAGAACCAAAACTAGTATAGAGCTCTTCACAAAATAGGGCCTAGCGTTTTCTCTCAAGTCTTGCTTTTCTTGCTAAGCTGTAGCAACGAAATCAAAGAAAGAGGCAGCAAGCATTCATGGGTTTGTTATAGGTACATGAATGGTCATGCCTGAGCATATAACTATGTGAGAAAAATGGCTATAGTCATTATTTGGCTGTCCACAGAAAGAGAAATGGGCAGTCCAAATGTCACTTATATTTGATGTTAACATGTATCCTCCCACAGTTACTGGAGGTTCAAACCCAACCTTCCCTTTCGATTCATAGTTGCAGTTCTTCCCAACTTGATACCTGTGGTAGAACATCTGGGAAAAGATGTTGGAACACTTACAGAGCAGATAAACTGATTTAAATGGAACCGTTGGAATTGCCACTACTTGGGATCTTTTACATTTGATTCCCATCAATACAGAGAAGTAAGGATCGGTTGAATTGATAATGAAGTGATAAGACTTCCTTTTATTTGAAACTAGAAACTTGTCTAATTAGCACTTCTACATATAGCCAGCACTTGCTGGTTAACTACTTGCTGTGAGTGTGAGGACCAGCGTTTGGATCCCCAGAACCCAAGAAAATATCATGTGGGCCTGGTGCCCCAGCTCTAACCCACCCCACTTGGAAAGAGGTAGAGGCAGGGGACCCCAGATCATTCTGGGGAGCTCAACTAGCTGTTTTAATGAGCTCCTGGTTCAAATGAGGGACCCTGCCCCAATATATATGATAGTGACTGGTCAAGGAAAACACCTAACATCGCATGTGCGCGCATACACAGACACACACACACACACATACACACATACACATACACACACACACACACACACACACACACACGTGCACCCACATGCATGTGAAAAGAGGGAAGAGGGCTGGAAGATCTTCACAGTAAAGCTTGGCCCTTACCAAACTCTGGAGACTCACAGTTTCAGAGGAGCAACCCTGGTGACCATTCTCATGATCAGTTCTTGAGAAGATGAAATCTCATTGTTATCTCAGTGGTATGGACAGGCTACAAAAAGCATCAAAGGAGAGGGCTCCTTAAACATTTTCAATTCACCAGGGATGCTCACTTGAGAGCTTGCTCCAAATGGTTGCTAACCTCCTAATGCTAGTAGTATAACTTGAGTAAGACCTGGACACCACAAGGATCCCTCTCCCTCCCACCTTCCTTCTCTCTCTCTCTCTCTCTCTCTCTCTCTCTCTCTCTCTCCTCCTCCTCCTCCTCTCCTCTCTTCCTCTCCCTGTCCTATCTCTCGTCCCTTTTTCTCTGAGTCTTGCTGTCATGTATACATGATTTATGTTCATGTGTGTACAGGTATGCATGCCTATGTGTGCACAGAGAGGCCAGAGAAGGAGATCAGGTGTCTTGCCCTGCCCTGCTCCACCTTATTTCTTGGAGGCAGAGTCTCTCACTGATACTTTTGTTTCTGCCTTCTGCAATGCCAGGCTTCTAGGCATGAGTTTAGCTCTACCTCCCTTCTTCCCTGTGGGACCCAAAGTTCACCCACATGCTTGCAAAGCAAGTGCTCTCTCTTCAGCTTGGTTCTTGTTTCTTTGTGCTTTTTTTTTCTTTTTTCTTTTTGTCTTCTTTTGTCATAAGAGAAAAGCTAGAGAAACCTGGAATCTCTTTTCCTTGAGGTTGTACTGTGTGGGAGATTATCCATCATGAAATCCCTTTTGCCTTCTGTTCAAACTTAGATCACTTCCCTTTCTTTGATGAATCACAAGAACCACGACTGCACATATGTTCCCTTTTGAAATCTTTCAATAACAGAGCAGTGCGTAGGGAATCTTAGACGTCGGTTGTAATAATTTCAATGACTTTTGTCACAGCGATAGAAAGTCAAGTGGTGAATGAAGCAGAGATGCTAAGGTCTCCTGAAGATTCAAGGGCAGAGGTGGAGACGTTTGACCAACGTCTTGTGTGTTTGTGTGTGCGGGGGTCCTTTGACCTTTTGCTTTTGTCCTAGTTAGTTGCTTGATCAATTTGACTTAAGCAAGAGTCATTTGAAAAAAATGGATCTCAATTGAGAAATTGTCCCCACCAGATGGGCCAGCAGGCAAGCCCATGGGGGCATTTTAGTGATTAATGATAGATGTGTGAGGGCCAAACTCATCATGGGCAGTGCCACCCCTGGGAAGGTTGGCTTAAGCTGTATAAGAAAAGAACTGAGCAAGCTAGTAAGCAGCATTCCTCTTAACTTCCGCTTTAGTTCCTGCTGCCAGGTTCTTGACATGTCCTCCCCTAGCAATTAAACTGTTGTGACCTGGAAGTGTAAGATGAAATACAACCTTTTCTTCCCAAATTGCTTTTGGTGATAGAGTTTTATCGAAGCAATAGAAACCCAACTGAGGCAACCTTTGATTTCTACCTCATTTCTAGCTGGTTATTTCACCTGGATTGCTTCTCTCATGAGATGAAAACATGGCTGTTAACAGGATCTACCCAGATATTTTATTTATCATTTTAATCACATGGGGAGAGATGGACTCACATTGTTTTCAGATACCCAATTTCTGATGAGGGATCCCAAGAGGGCAGCCTGAATCAGACACTCACTCTGGAATTGACCTGATAGCCTGGATAGTCTGTAAAAGTCACTGGCCCCCTTAATTGAAGCCAGATTTTGTGCAAGATAGTTGTCTTAGTCAGAGTTTGTATTCCTGTTCAAAACATCAAGACCAAGAAGCAAGTTGGGGAGGAAAGGGTTTATTCAGCTTATACTTCCATATTGCTGTTCATCACTAAAGGAAGTGGGGACAGGAACTCACACAGGGCAGGAACTTGGAGGCAGGAGTTGATGCAGAGTCCGTGGAAAGTTGCTACTTATTGTCTTGCTTCCCCTGGCTTACTCAGCATGCTTTCTTATTGAACCCAGGACTACCAGCCCAGGGATGGCACCACCCACAATGGGCTGGGCCCTCCTCTACCCCATCCCTTGATCACTAATTGAGAAAATGCCTTACAGCAGGATCTCAAGGGAGGCTCCTTTCTCTGAGATGACTCCAGCTTGTGTCAAGTTGACACACAAAACCAGCCAGTACAGTAGTCTAGGGGTCACCATGTTGGGAGTGGGACAGAGGACAGGAAGGGTGGCTTTGAGAAGAAAGTGGAGATGTTACTGTGTGGTTAAAGCAGTAACTAGTCTTCACTTTGATTTAAGAGAATCAGAACCTTATAATCAATAAGGTAAATTACACAAAGGTTATGAAATGCAGTTGGTGTTTGGAATATTAATAGTTCATTAGGGAAATGGAATATTAAAAACTCTTGTTCCTGAATATCTAATGGATGAAGATGATGTAACAGTTCAGGAAAAATGTGCACATTTTCTGAAAACGTGTGAATGTTGAATTGTTGTTGGCAATGGGAAGAAAATATCACATCCTTATGATTCCCCTCCTTCCCCCACCACTGAAACAGTCCTTCAGTCAAACGCACACCCCGCTTTGCAATCTGTTAAGTGATTGTTATGTTAAATGGACATCTTTTTCTATTAGCTGTGTTAGTCAGGGTTCTCTAGAGGCACAGGTCCACAGAACACATATTGTACGTTACTATCTAAAAGGACATTTGTTCCTCTGCTCCACTGTTTCTACTGGAGCGGGTGTTGTTTTACCCAAGGGCATTTTGTGTGATTCTATAACCTGCTTTGATCATATTCTTTGTCACCCCGATCCCCTCGACCTTCCACCCTCCATTCTCTCATTGGTTCATTTTGTTCCTCTAGGCCAATGATTCTCACCCTGTGGGTTGTGCCCCCTTTTGGGGTCAAATGATCCTTTCACAGAGGTCACATATCAGATATCCTGAGTATCAGATATTTACATTTCGACTCATAACAGTAGCGGAATTGCAGTTATGAAGTAGCAATAAAATAATTTTGTGGTTTGGGGTCACCACAACATGAAGAACTGAACTAAAAAGGGTCACAAAATTAAGAAGGTTGAGAACCACTGCTCTCGGCAATTTCACACTCACTTTTACACCATATGTATGGGTATGATTTTTTAAAATTAAATTTATTAGTTTTATTTATATGTGTGAATGTGTTGCCTGTATGCATGTCTATATGTATGTACATGTACCATGTGCATACTGGGTGCCCATGGAGGTGAGAAGAGAGCATCAGGCCACCTGGTGGAGGCAGTTGGTATTCAACTAGAGGTACTCAGGCTAGAGAGCAAAGAATACAAAGCTCCTCAGTCCAACCCAGTAGAAGTCTCAGGATGAGAGAGACCAGTGACATAGCCTCAGAGGACAATAGGGACATCAATTGTTCTTGTTCATGCAGAAAAGAGCTTGCACATGCTGCCTGGTTCCTTCCTTCGTTTTGCTTTCATGATGTGTGGGTCACCAGCCTGCTTGATCTCACTTCCAGGGCAGGACTCCATTCCTCATTGCTGTCTCTTGTACATGTCTTCTAGGGAAACACATCCAGCAGTGCACTCTGTTAAGGCCTAGGCATCTCTCTCATTACAGGTACCAAAACTAATGATATTAATCCACATTAGATCTAGTTTATTCCTTTGAGTCACTATGCAACCCCACACCACCGACTGTGGTATTACTTATCGTTGATTGTGTAAACACAGTGATTAAGCAGCTGTGTCCCGGTTTTGAACGTTTAACTTTGCCACTTACATGGTATATGATCTTCATCAAATCCTTAATTTCTAATGCCTCTGATTATTTCCCTATAAAGTGGTGATAACACTAGCACGTTTTGATGAGATTAGCTGGGACGGGCGAAGTGCTTAGGATAGTTAGTGCCTGGCTTGCATGCAGTTGGTATTCAATAAATGTCAGCAATTATAATTTGTATTCTTTTGGCTATTACTTCCTTTGAGATTATAAATGAATGGTTTGTTCATTTTATAATGAATATACTATATTATATATTACATATATTTTATATAATTGATAATATATATAATATTTTATAATATAAAAAACATTGTTGCATGCCTTCTCTCTACATTTTATTAAAATGATCCCTTAAGATAATCTCCTTGCAAAAAGTTCATGAGACCCATCTCTCTCTCCCTCTCCCTCTCCCTCTCTCTCTCTGTCTCTCTGTCTCTCTCTGTCTCTCTCTCTCTCTCATAAACACACACACACACACACACACACACACACAATATGAAGGCTCTGAAGACCTTGGGACTATTGTGCCAGGAAGCATTTGTGAACCCCCAAAGACCAACCCCCAAAGACCACCAAGGAGCCGATTCCGATGTAATCACATTAAGTTCTCTTTATTACAAGCTAGATCTTGGGTTCCCTGCCAATCCTGACACTGCAGGAAGGTGGAGCACTGAGCCTAGTTTTAGCCAAGCATTTATAGAGGCAAGAAAGGGGTATCTAGCCTGGCATATATCTGATTGGTGAAGTGAAGTGTCAGGGGCAGGCTTGTAACCTGGAGGTATAGATGTGTTGGGGAATAACATGGAAACTTGTGGTAAACGCAGATCTTGTTGGGGGTTAGCCTGGAAACTGGTGCTAGGTGCCAGTTTGTTAGTTGAACTTGAGTTCAACCTTAGGTCAGGTTCTCTAAGATGGAGTCTGAACCCAAAAGAATTGGTCTCTCAGGACAATGATTTCCACTCTCCTTGATGAAAGCATTAAGAGTCAGGATGTATTTGTTATCTTTTCTCTCATCATGCCAACTGGAGCCTGGAGAGCCTCTCCTCTAAACTGCATCCTTGATGATAATTTGCAGCATGAACAGCAAAGAAGTGTGCTGTTTGATGGCCACGGGAGCCCTTCGGGTGAGGCTGCTGTAGGTGAGCATCCTCAGGCTGATTTTCCTTTTGGCTCCATTTCACCTAAAAATGAGATCTGCATATTCAAGGCTGCCAGTTTCCAAGACCCTTGCCTTCCCAGGAACAAGCATTTTCATGTAGGATTAGATACTCTTGTTTTGTGCGGTAGTGATGTTACTATTTAAAACTCTGGCATCTGTTGAAGACTTCTATTAGAGTCATAAATTCCTAAGCCAGCTTTATGAAAGCCAAGCTCCTTTTTAATGCTGCCACCCAACTCTGTTTTTCTGGTAACCCATTAACCCATCATTCAACCCTTCCAGATACTTGTATCGATGGACTACCTTTGGTCATTGTAACTAGTTTTACATATCTGGTTCATTCTCTTTCTCTCACTGATAAAGCATCTGATTTTCCTCCTCTATTCAGAAGTTCTTTCCAAGTGTGCGCGGTTTAGTATTTTAATCCGTCTTAAAATGGCAGTGTAAGTTTTTGGCCTTTTACGTCATTTTCCATAATCTGGGGGCAAGGAATGGCTTTGCAGCTGGATTGCAGATAACAGTCAAGCTTCTGGCCACAGGGTTCTGTTGCAGATGGAGCTATCTCCAACAAATAATGCTCTCAGCCAACAAAATCCTTTCAATCTTTTTCTCCAAGAGCTTCCCTTGGGAAATGCCACGGCTCATGTTCTCATTTCTTGCTCAAAAAATTTTAAACTTCCCTGCCCTGTTGATCTTCCCATTCTCCTCTCTCATCCGCCACCAGACTTGCCAGTCTAGAATCCAAAATCCCAGCTCACCTTGTTTTCAGAGAATATGATGAATACTGTAACATTTGCAGCCCCTCTTCCTTCCCAGTGTTCCCCTCCCCCCCTCCTGAACTCTTAATTCTGCAATGAACATTTTCACCACTTGGCACAAGTGTCTTAACTCTTCATGTGCCTGAGGCTCTGGCCATGCTCATTTCTCTGAGCCAAAAAGTCTTTCTAACCTGCGCTACTTTTTCAGAACTGCCATCACAAATCCAGTGTGTGTGTGTGTGTGTGTGTGTGTGTACATGTGTGCATGTACTCCTAGATGCTAAAGTGTGTGTGTGTGTGAGCAATAGATCCCGTGGAGCTGAAGTTGCAGAGATCATGAGCCACCTGACATGGGTGCTGGGAATAGAACTCTGGTCCTCTGTAAGAGCAGCAAGCGCTCTTAATCGCTGAGCCATCTCTCCAGACTCTAGACCATGCCTCTTAAATAACAGAACTGTACTTCTCACTGGGAGGCCAAGGCCAAGTGTCAGCAGCATTGCTTTCCTCTGATATGTTTGGCCATGGCTTGCAGATGACCACTTTCTGCTGTGATCCCATGTGTCTGTCTCTGTGTGCACAGCGCCTCTGCTGTCTCTGGGTGTGCCCTCATCTCTTCTTAAGAGGAAAACCAATCTAAGAGATGCATGCAAACAGTCTCACTTTTTTTCCCCTCTCACTTTCTTCTCTCTGATGTGAGAACCAAGCCCATGGCCTTGCACACAGTAGGCAAGCACTCTACCACTGAACTACATCCTCAGCCCAAACGACCTAATTTTAACTTAATCATCTCTTTATTGACTTTATTGAGGTATGGGGGATTAGGGCCTTCAAGAAGACAATTCAATCTGCTACATATTCCGTTGCCCAAACATTGATCCTCTGTTGTCTACTTCCCTGGGACTCCTTGGCTCCTCTTGTACTAGCTCAGCAACACCCCTGCACTGTGTGTTCTTAAATCAGAAGCTTGTATGTTGTACAAGCCTTTGATCGTTAATATCACAGTTTGTAAGCTCTGTGTGCAGGTGTGGGGTTGGGGATTTCACCCAGGTCTGACACATCTGGCTATTGGTTTTACCACTGAGCAACCTGTAAGCCCTTGGTGTTTTGAAACAGAGTCTCACCATGCAGCTCTGGCTGGTCTTGAACTTGAGATCCCTCTGCCTTAATTCCCTGAGTGCTAGGATTGCAGGAATAAATTTTTTTTTTCTTTGAAAGGATCAAGCAGTAAATACTGGAGACTCTTTAAGTCAAAGAATCACTGTCACAACATTCAACTCTGTCACTAAGAAAGAGAGAGTGAAGAACACTCTACCTAGGTGTCAATGCTCCAGGCTATGTGGCATCATAAACTTCCAGAAGGCTGCCTTTTTCTTTGAGTTTTACTCAAACTGTAAATATCCTGAGTTGTATAGAAACATCATTAATTTCTCAGAAGAATCCAATGCACTTTGCCCCAGCTGTGTCTGGCTTTCTCTGCTATGACCTAGAAAACCGGGCTTTACCAGCAACTGGATCCATTAATCTTCTGGGAAAAATTCCCAGTTTTTAGAAGGAAATGTCGGACAGAAAGTATTAACAGTGGAGGGGTAATTGGCAGTGGGGCAGGTTGAATACTACCCGAAGGAGCCTGCCCTGTACATGGCGGGACATTTAACATGTCTGGTCTCTCACCATTGCTATTTCCTGGGTCTTGTAATAGCCCTGAACATCTCCCAGTACATCCAAACAACTGAATTTTGTACATCATGAATGACCTCTCAAGCGTCTCCCAGCCTGAAAGTTCTATGTGACATGTGATTTCCTTGTGATATGAGCGTCAAGTCTTCCTTTTGGCTGAAATCCAGGCCTATCAGAAAGTTCAGGTGGCTGATTGTGACCAGATTCGTAGATATCGGGTTGAGATTTCTTTTGTTTTGAGAAGATCAAAGGACCAGTAGGTTCCTTACATTAAATGTTGATTCTGCAACATCCCAAAGCTCTCCATTGGGCAACCTTGAATTTGACCCATTATTCAATAATTTTACATTTTACAAGGATGGCAGCTGTTTGTGTCTATTTAAATTTAAAGTCAAACTAACTGAATTTAAGTAAAATGTAAAAAAAAAAGCAGTGTCCCAACCTTGTTAGCCCTTATTTGCTACCACGTTGAATCAGATATGGGACATCTTCTTACAGAGTGTTCTTCCAGTATGGTCTCCCCCCCCCCCCCCCCGTAGCCTTTTATCACCGATCCAGACTTAACTCATTTTTAATAATGAAAATGTCACTGCATTTTAATTACCTAGCAGCCCAGACATAAAAACCGTTTACCTTCTTTTTCAGGAAGCCTGAAGTTTTAAGTGATGAGTCCTGTGTACATTTGATAATTTATTTTTATTTTTGTCTATGAGTGGCTTCCTGTAAGTGGTATGCCCTGTTGGACCAGACTCACAGATGGTTGGGAGTAACCATGTAGATGCCAGGAACCAAACCCTGGCCCTCTGGAAGGGCAGTGCTTTTAACTGCTACTGAGTCATCTTCCAGTCCCACTGTGCATCTTGCAATTTCATTTTGAGTTTTTATGTGGATGATCATGTTCCTATGAAGAGATGCCTCCTCCCTTCTTCCTTCTCTCTGATCCCAACTGGTGGGGGCGAGGGGAGGGGTGACGGCGGCAGCGGTGGGGGCGGGTTCAGTCTCAGCTCTTGTGCTCCTGAAGGAGAAGAATTCATACCAGGGGTCAGGTAGACTGAGAGAGAAGTCAAGGTTTATTTTTAGCGGGTGAGAAAGCCAAAGCCGGGCAGTGGTGGCACACGCCTTTAATCCCAGCACTTGGGAGGCAGAGGCAGGTGGATTTCTGAGTTCGAGGCCAGCCTGGTCTACAGAGTGAGTTCCAGGACAGCCAGGGCTACACAGAGAAACCCTGTCTCGAAACACCTCCCCCCCCCCCCCCCAAAAAAAAGAGAGAAAGCCAAAGTCAAGTGCGTCTTCCTGAATGGTGGGTTGACCGGCGGAGCTGGCAGCTGCGCAGTACCACCTTGAGCCACAGCTGCAGGGTACCGCAGCTGGTATCCGGACTTTCAAATCTTGTGCTATCATTTCTTCATCTCTGGGGTGGTTTCCTTCTTGGATTATCAGAAGCCTTCCTAGAAACTTACCTTCAGTTCAGTCTGTTCCAGTTAGATATATCAGAGACAGGAATCTGTAGAAAGCTGTGACTACTTATAAATTTGAGAAGTTTGCTAGGGCAGCGATGTTGATTGTGCTGGGGATGGGGGAGGAGATTTCACGGGAGCTGGCCAGAGCCTTCCGAGAATAACTTTGTTATTTTCCCCAGAATTCTATCTTTCCTTTGATGTGGTCAGCTTGGCCTTCTCACTCACCTTGCCTCTCGTTTCCGACTTACTCTCTCACACTTAACAACTAGAATCCAGAAGAGCAGTTTTTACCTGTGACGAGCCAGCAAGTCCTACTTTTCTGTTTCCTGTAGTTCTGACACTGCCTTTTCACAGCCAGCCTTTCTATACAAGGAGCTGTTGGGGACTGTCACTTCTGATGGTGTGAGCTCCTTCGGTGAAGGAGGCTGGCATTGGAATGAGTGTCTAAGCCTGGTCGGCTTCTTGCTTGTTTTTCCCTTCCGGAACTTCAGGAGTCAGGTCCCAGGAGGCAACACCGGCATCAAGTCTCAGAAAGGATGAGGCAGGTGTAAGATCACAGGTATGCTGCTCAGCCGCTCAGGACTACAGTCCCTGTGTGTTAATTAGTGGGCTTTTCTTATCTCCACAACTGTATTTTAGTTGCCTGTGGGGGAAGACTTGCTTCCTAGATCAAGGGTTCACACATCCCTGCAGAGGCCCAACCATGATTTATTGCTGCTGCTTATGCAGAAGTTCCAGATGGTTCCTGACCACCATTTTTAACTCAGCAGGGAAGAGCCCTGTAGGTAAGAACAATCCAGTAGTCAGGCATTGTATCAGCCACTGACTGCAGATACATTTCTCTCCATAGAACCTTTTAAAATGTGTAAATACTCTTCTGGAATTGAATGGTCATAATAGCTAACTCTGATGAAATTCTTACATTGTACCAGGCACTAAGCTAAGACGTTTTCATAACTCTTTACTTTCCTGCCTAGATGAGTTTCCTATATTGGCTTTGGACTCACAACACTGCAAGTAAGACACTGGGCTGAGTTTTGAACTTTGGTAGACTGGTTCCAGAGTGTATTTTGTGTGGCAAACAGTTCTTTTAAATGCTCGTCATGATTGTCTATTTCTCATTTTCACAGTCTTGTGTGGATGAAAAAGTCCCAAGGAACACTTAAACAAATGTTCCCAACACCACAGGTTGAGTTCAAAACTCAACAAAGCCATGCTCTTGTCCTTAGACAAGAGAGGGGCCACAACAAGACAGGATGGCTGCCCAGATTGTAAGAGACGATGGTGCAGCAACTCAGGTAACCCCAGAAAAGGGACAGCTCATCTACAGCTCCATGGGGATGGGGACAAAAGGAAATAATTTCATTTCAGTCCACCCAGAGGGTCTGCACTTCTTGGAGCCAGAAGGTGGAGAGGACTAGGGACGGAGGAAGTTGGAAAAGTTTGAGGAGACCACTCTTGGGGCTCCCCAGTTATAAGGACAAGCTTTTCCTGCACCCCAGTCTCATCTCTCAGGTGTGCCCACATTGGTACACATTAATTGCCTTCACCTGCTGCTGCTGTTTCCAAA
Organism: Rhynchomys soricoides; assembly: GCA_019843965.1. Classification (NCBI taxonomy): domain Eukaryota; kingdom Metazoa; phylum Chordata; class Mammalia; order Rodentia; family Muridae; genus Rhynchomys; species Rhynchomys soricoides. The sequence goes on along the minus strand of JADRCH010000097.1, from coordinate 7,872,599 downwards.
TTCAATAAAGAAAGATGTGGCTGGCTCAGCAGAGAGCTGTCATCCATCCCTGTTTGTGCTGAACCTTCAAGGCAGAACCCAGTTTCTGTGTCACATCTTCATCTCAGGCTCAACCATTTGGGCTGGAGGTGCAGGGCAGACCAAGGATGAGAGGTATGGGCCCTGCAGACCCATCCTTCCATAGCAGTGCCTCAGCAGCATGGGCACTACTGTTACTGTGAGGGTTACAGGCAGAAACTGCAAGTTCACACCATGATTACCAACCCCTCCTCCTGTCTGGTGGCTGTTTATATTTGGGGAGGTAATTTCTCAGATATTTTTTTCCAGGTTGCATAATTCTTTCTACGGTGAATCAACCTAAATACGTGTGCTGCCTAGTTTTTGTCAGTTTGACACAAACCAGAGTCATTTTGAAAGAGGGACCTTCAATTGGGAAAATGCCCCCACCAGACTGGCGAGTGGGCAAGCCTGTGGTGACTTTTCTTGACTGATGGGGGAGGGCCCAGCACACTGTGGGTGGTGTCCCCCTGGGCTGCTGCTCCTGGGCGCTATAAGAAGGCAGACTGAGCAAACCACTATGAACAAACCAGTAAGAAGTGTTTCTCTGTGGCCTCTGCTTCAGTTCCTGACCCAACTTCCTTCTATGATGAACTGTGATATGGAACTAGGAACAGAAATAAACTCTGTCCCCCATAAGTTGCTTTTGGTTATGGTGTTTTATAACTGAAATAGAAGGAAATCTCTGCACTTGGACCTGGAACATGCCCTAGACCCCACAGACTGAACCAACAGAGAATTCAGTCCTAAGAACTGAACCTTGTTGGTTCAGGAGGTAGGTAACTAGCTAATTATGCTGTGGACAACTAGTTAACCAATAGTTGGCTTTAGCCAGTTGAGTTCTCTTCTACCAATCGCCTCTGTTTTTCTACAAACGCTGCCAGACCCCTTGCAAGTTGGAGCTGGCAGAACCTGCCTCTGGCAGCTGCCAATTCTCATAATTTTTGTTTTCACTTGTACTTTACCCCAACTCTACCCCGTTTAATTGGCCAAAGGGATTTTCCTTTTAGTGGCACCCCCCAACCCCAACCCAGTTGCTCTTTGTCAGCTTGATACAAAGCTAGACATATCTGGGAAGGGTAATTTCTTTTTAAAAACATTGTTTTAATCAAGTAATGTAGCTATTTGAAGACAAGCCATGAAAGATTATTGTTACCCAGTTAGCCTCCCTGAATAAAGCCCAGATTTTGTGAATTTGAATTCCACTCTTTTGGCACCAGATTAAATAGTGGTTGGAGCCAGAGCCCCTTCCTTGGTGTTGAGAAGCCTGGCAGTTTGATTGACAGCATTGGTGCCAAGAAGTCACAACACACCACATCCAGTCATTACCAATCCGGGTGTGTGATTTCTGCTCCACACTCACCAGACTCTCCTAGAGGTTTTAATTTTAGCAAATGTTTCTATCATTTTGATGTGAAAATGTTTTATGTATGTTTGTTATTTAATACTTACAATCTGTGAGATGGATGACACATGATGTACGAGCAAGTACACCACATACATTAACAGCAAGGACTAGCAACTCCCAGAATGCACTTTGTAGAGATGAATCTAGGCTAAGATTTTAATGTTGAAGACAAGTACTCAAATATAGTGAGAGGCTCAGATGGAGTTTAGACCAGCTAGTGGTGGGTCTGAAGTCCAGGACTCGGAATAGGCTGGTTAGGTCCAAGTTCACTGCACCCACCCATGGTCAGCATTCCAACCACTCGGGTGTCCAGCTCTATTCAGGATAAAGTAAAAAAATCTTATCTTAATACAAAATACAGGCTCTGACTAAGAGTTAGGATTTTAAATCTCTCTCTCTCTTCTTTTTGTTCTTTCTTTTTTTCTTCAAGACAAAGAAACTCTGATTGTCCTGGATTCACTTTGTAGACCAGGCTGACCTCAGACTCACAGAGATCCTCTTACCTCTGCCTTCTGAGTGCTGGGATTAAAGACTTATGCCACCACACATGGCCTAAATATCTCTTTAAGACAAAATTTGAGGGGGGAAAAAAATCAAGCTTGAAACATAGTAATCCTTATTTTGGGAAGATAGCAACCCAAATTGAAAGCATAAGATATCATGTCAAAGTGTAAAAGGCATCAAAGAATAAACCATAGTATTAACACTGGGTATGGGGGGACATGTCGAAGATAAGACACAGTGTACCTAAACATCTGGAGATCATAATTTAAGGATAAAAGTTGGGAAACTATGATCAGTTTTAAGTAGAGATTAACTGTACCTTCTTCTGTTTCTCCTAAATAGAATCAGAGTTTAGTATTTAATCCCATCTCGAGGTTTTTCTCTTAGTATAAAGCACTCGCTAAATAAACAGAAAATACTTATTTGTTAGTCATTTCTCTGGATCATCCAATGTGCATGGCACATGACTCTAGAGACTACAGTTTAGTGTGCAGATACAGAAACTGAAAATCATGGGTCCCAAGTTTCAAACATTGCTCTTACAATCAAAGGATGCACAGGTCAATTTTAAGAAAGGACATTTTAATTGAGAAACTGTCTCCATAAGTTTGGCCTGTAGGTGAGGCTGTAGGTGAGGTGTGTGTCTTGCTAATGATTGATGTGAGATGGCCCAGCCTACTGTGGTAGGTAGTTCCACCCCTGGGCAGATGATCCTGAGGTATATAAAGAAAGTAAGCCAGCTGTAGCTGAGCAAGCCCTAGAGAGCAAGCCTGTAAGCAATGTTTTTCCACAGCCTCTATTTAGTCCTTTCAAGTTCCTGTCCTGACTTCCTCCAGTGATGGTGTGTGATCTGGGAGCTGTAAACAGGAACGAACCCTTTCATCCCTAAGTTGCTCTTGGTCATAGGATTTAGCACACCAATAGAAACCTCAAGACATCCTTTCACTGCAAACCTGTTCTCTTGATAAAAATGCTTTTGCCTGGGACTTTCTGAGAACCAGAATTACCCTAAAATGATGTTCAACTTCCTAAAGCCCCAGGTTTAGTGGAGTCTGTTCCAGAACAATTCTTAGTGTGTGAGGACAGAAGGAAAACAGTCAGCTCTAGGCTCCCAGAGAGCTGTGAGTACTCAGTGGGGGTGCTTACAGAAGCTGTAAGTGCTCCTGGATGGCTGCAAGACCAGCTGGATCCCCCATCTGGGGAAAAAGAAGAACCTGCTTCTGGCTTAAGACAGAGCTACTTGATCCTAACTGAAATATGCTTGGTCATCTTAAACTCCTATCAGTGAGTCTAGCACTCTCCTGAAGCGAAGGGCTGGGTGGGAAGTCCTATATAGCTTCTAATCATTTCCTGGGGGAACTCTATGCAGGAAAACATTGCTGAAGGTTATTCTGGGGCAATCCTGGCAGGTAGGAGTCAAGATGGCTGTGGTAATGTCAAGTTGGATCTTCACAGAGCTTTCACGTTGTGTGTTTTGTTGTTGTTGTTGTTGTTGTTGTTGTTGTTGTTGTTTTACCATGTGAGTATTCTCACACGAATTAGAGATGCCTGTGTTTCCTGGAGGTACAGACTCTATCTAGCGGTTCTCAGCTTCAGTCATCAGGGAGCTTTAAAAAGAAATATACTTCTGCCCATGATATTCCTCTGCAAATTCAGATTTAATTGTTCTAAAAAGGCCTGGGCAATTTTCTAGAAGCTCTCCAGGTGAGGTTCATGGAAAGCCAGGATCTGTAACCGTAGTCCTCAAAAAATGGCTCCTGGCCAGCAGCAGCAGAACCACACGAGGACTTATTAGAAATGTGTGTCTGGAGGCCCCTTATCCAGAACTGTTATTTTAGGAACTCAGGGGAGGGGGGGGGGTTGTGGGCTCAGAGATCGTGTTATATAAGTCTGCCAGTTGATTCGGAAGCAAACTCGAGTCCCAGATGCATTGGTCCACCCGTAATGCAAAGTATTGGTGAGTTGGCACTGTTGGAGCCCACGGAGAAGCTGGCTCCAGAAGTGGGGATGTGTTGCTAAAATTAGATATCATCAATGTCCACCCCTCCTCCTACGTTTCGGGGGACAAATAGAGACAGTATTTCATCAAATATTCACTCTGTGGAACCAATAAGTCTGTGGGTTTCCTTACAGACCATAGAAGGTGTTACTTACAAAGATGTGGGTGCTCCTCCCCCAACAGGCTGCACCTGGAAAACCTTTTACCCATCTGTGATAAGAGACTCATCTTGGAGCCTCTCCCTGCCCCCAGTCTTCCCAAGGCCTATGTAATCTAGCCCCTCCCTGAGGCCACATGCAATTAAGGCAGAACTGCATGTAACAGGTGGCAGGAGCACCTCTGCATTCAAGTGAGCATCTCCTGACCACCCCATTCCTGCATGAGGGATGGAAACTGTCAACAGGCCCAGCTGGGATAACCCTTTTGCACGGGTGCAGCCGAACTCCCCAAGATGATGGTTGTTTAACTTGGAGAATAGTCATGCACAACAGGTTGTGCCTCCCCCTACAAACCCAAGCAGCTTTATGTCAAGTGTTCTCTAAGACCCCTTGTTTGGGGGATAGGCTGGGTCTCCTAACTCTGAGACAGGGATAGAAAAGAAGAGTGAAATAGCCTTTGAGTGAATTCTGTGTCCTTAAGAACAACTACAAGATGGACCATTTCCATAAAAATTAGTATTGTTTATTCTGTGAGATAAAGGTGTCTGCGAGGGAAAGAAGCTGGTGGTTCAGCCCAGGATGCTCCTCCACAGAGACAAAGCTCAGTCAGAACTTATGCTTACATCCTTAGCTTCCTCTGTCAGTTTCTGAGGGCCCATTTGATGAATTTTGGCACAGGCCTTCAATCCTAGAACTCAGAAGGCAGAGGCAGGCAAATCTTTAAGTTCCAGGTCAGTCTGGTCAATAGAGCAAAGTCCTGGATATCCAGAGCTCTACAAAGAAACCCTGTCTTGAAAAACAAAACAAGATAAATCTGTCTGCCTGTCCATCTGTCAGTCCATTTGTATGCCCGTCCATCCATCTGTATGCCCGTCCACCCACCCATCCATCCATCCATCCCTCCACCCACCCACCCACACACCCATCCGTCCACCCACCCATCCATCCATCCATCCCTCCATCCCTCCATCCCTCCATCCCTCCACCCACCCATCCATCCATCCATCCCTCCATCCCTCCACCCATCCATCCATCCATCCATCCCTCCACCCACCCACCCACACACCCATCCGTCCACCCACCCATCCATCCATCCATCCCTCCATCCCTCCATCCCTCCACCTACCCATCCATCCATCCATCCCTCCATCCCTCCACCCATCCATCCATCCATTCTTTTACTTTGGCTTGTTATACACTTAATTGCCTTCCTTATTCAAGACAGAGAGCATGGCAATCATAGATCATTCTTGACTGTTCAGAAACATCCCATAAGCTGATGAATTTGTTATATACTTTCAGAGAACCTTACCTCAAACCCTGAAGAGCATCTGTAGCAGTGGCCTCTTGAGTTACATTTGTCACAGCTTGCCTGACTTCAGAGCTGAGCTGGGATGCTTACTGTTTAGAACCTGAGTTATTTTTGATAATTTTGGCAATTTTCGGCTCATTTGTTTATGATTATTAATTACTCAAATAAAACTGCTACTCTGGACCCTCTCTTGGGTTCTCTTTATTGTTTTGTTTCTTTTCCTTTTTTTTTTTTATTTTTTGAAAAGATGATTGTTTCACTAATTGCTTCAGACAAGCACATCTCTCTCCACACCTGTTCCATGACATGATAAATTGTCCAGGTGTTAAATGGCTGGTTGTTCTAGCTTCAGCTGCCACCCCAGTTTCAAGGTTTGTTTGTTTTCATGAAAAATACCCAACAGTTTTTTTAAAATCAAGATTTCTGATAATAAATAGTTTTACAAACCCCTCCGCAAAATATAGCATGCCTTCCAGAAAATCAAATTCCTCTGCAATCTACTTCAATAGAGGCTTGTTACAAAGTATCAGAACAAAATCCAGCAGGTAACACTGACATTGTCACTGTGTTCTAATAATCTGTTTAGGAGTCTGTTCCAACCCAGTGCCAAGCAGCTGGGCCGGGAGGGAGTGCACATCTTATTCTTTTCTGACTGACAGAGTGGATGGTGGATGGTAAATACTGAAGACATGTGTGATCAGTGAATACATGGATGAATGAATGGTGGCTTCATATGCAACATACGAAGCCACACTTTTTATCCCAAAGTAAGAATCACATTGGAACATTAGAATCCTTGAAGCAATTAGGATGGGAGAGGGCAAATATCACATGGGTCTGTGGGGATGAAGGAATGCTCCCCATCTCTTGTGGAAGATGAAGAAGGCTCAGGCTGCAGTAAGTGGGAAGAGGGCAGAGCTCAGGGCATCAGCCTGCAACCTCAATCACTATAGCAACCAAGAAGGAACTGTGGTCCTTCTATCCCTGGGGGTTGAGTTATCCATGCTGGGCAAAGAGGGAAAGGTAGCAGTCTGCCATTACCTAATTAAAACATATCTTCCCAAGAGGCACCTTCACAATAGATCATTTAAGGTTGTATGTTTGAGAGTATGATGCTGGGGTAAACAGTAAGCTCTCCAAAGGTGGCCCTGTGTTAACAGGCCAGGGAAGCCCTTGGCTTCAATGTAACCAGTGTCAAGTGTGGAGCCAGGCAGAAGCAGGCTGTCTTCCAAGTCAGCCAAAGCAGGCCTGACTGCCTTCTGGAGAACAGAGTCATCTGACTGTGGAGTGTGACAGAGAGACCAAGAGACCTTCAGTAGGTTTGTAATCTCTGAGGCAGAACTTCCTTCCTCTGTGACTTGGCAAGGTGGGTATGGAAGGCGAAAGGCCTTGAGCTGAGGGACTCACACAGTGGCCACGTCTAGCTATTTTTAGGAGAGTAACAACCTGCTAATCTGATAATCAGGCTGCTTACTTTATCACTGCTGTGACAAGATACTTGACCAAAGCAGTTTAAGGAAGAGGTGGTGTATCCTGGCTCATGGTTTATGAAGGGATACATCCCATAATTGTGGGGAAGGTGTATTTCATGGTGAGTCTCAATCCAGTCAAGTTGACAGTGAAAAACATCACAGTGAGTGATTCACTCTTAGGATCTTCTGATGACAACTGTCAACTTTCCATTTTCATCTCCTTTCGTCCTTCTCATGGCCTCTACCAGCCCTACAACAGCTGCTCCTGTTCAGTGTCCCTCACTGTACAAATTACATGCCATTGATGGACAGCTGCCATTCGGTCTGCTTGTACTATGGTAAAACTGCTATTTACAATCTATCAATACATGAAAATATAATTGGCTTAATTAAGGCTACAATTTCTATGAGGAAACACCATGGCCCAAAGCAAGATGGGGAGGAAAGGGTTTGTTTGTCTTCCACTTCCACATCATAGTTCATCATCAAAGGAAGTCAGGACAGGAACTCAACAGGGCAGGAACCTGGAAGCAGGAGTTGCAGAGACCGTAGAGGGGTGCTGCTTAATGGCTTGCTTCCCATGGCTTGCTCAGCCCGTTTTCTTACAGAACTCAGAATGAACCAGCCACACCCATAGTGGGCTGGGCCATCCCCCATCAACCCCTAAATAGGAAAATAGTCTGCCAGCAGGATATTATGGAAGTATTGTCTCAACTGAGGTTCCATCCTCTCCAGTGACTCTAGCTGCTTCAGATTGACATAAAACTAGACAGCTTTATTTCTTTACCCACACTAGATCTCTTGCTGTACAGCACACCCCTGTTAGAGCATGAGGGAACAGCCTAGATGAAGGCAGTCTTGCTATTATGGACGGATAAATGTGGCCACCATGAGATACTTCCTTCCTGATCCTTCTGAGGGCCCTGGCAGCTCTTGCCTCAGAGCCTTTGCTATTATTCTGTCTGGAACCTGCTTCCTCTCACTTTTGTTAAGCTAAGGACTAACCATTGAAGCCTTTGCCTCACAAAGAATAAGAAATGATTTATTTTGAGCCCAAAATGAGTGACCATCGTAGCTGTCTTTTTAGCTACTTTGTGGGTTGTTTTCACCCTTTCAACCTTCTAACACTGGATATAAGAGAAAAAAGGATAGGAGGGGGCTTAATTAATTAATAATTCATTAATGAATGTATAATTCATTATGCTGATTTCTGCGGATTAGTGGTATCATATTCCTTGGGGCAAGTTTGATCTTCACTGTTAGGGTATCTAATTTCTCTTCTTGTCTCTCTCTCTCTCTCTCTCTCTCTCTTTTTGTCCATGACTACTTAACTAATCACAACCAATAGCAACTAACCAATAATCATTTGGAGACCTAGCATTTATATACCCTCTGAAAAGTCCCCAGAATTCCAAAGGTCACACAATTGAAGAAACTATCTGCTGCTGGAAAAACCACACCCGTTAGAGCACGAGGCAAATCATAGTCAGTTGTTGTTGACAATCTGAAGCAGCCTCATATTCCACACCTGGGATTAAAGTGAAAGCATAGTCCCATACTATTCCTGTGTTTTTTAAAGAAACCAAAACTCCCAAATTGTTACTACAGACCATGGCCTGGGAACACAGGTTCAGGTGCCTCAAATGACATGTTCCAACATGGAAGTGGTTTCATGAACTTTTTACAGTTGGAGTATCAATAAATAAAGTCATAAATCAAGGCATATTTATTTATTTATTTACATCCCAAATTCTGCCCCTCCCAGTTCCCCCTCATAGTGTTGCTTCCTGTATCCCCCCTCCCTTCTCCTCTGAGAGGGTGCCCCCACCCCTGGAAATACCGTGGTGGGGACATCAGGCAGGTGGTAGAGCAAAGCAAGGGAAGTTCCACTCTGGGTTTTAGATGCTGTCTAATGATAGCCAAAGCTTTTGGATTGGTGGAAGCTAGTGGTCTGCTAAGAATACATTCCAAAGATTTTTATCTGAGAGTCCAAAGGATGTTAAATCAGACACAGAGGTGAGCAGTGAATGGCTGTCAAGGGGACTAAAGATGGTTCAAGATAATTAGGCTCTGGGTCTACAACATTCCAACTCTCCACAATCAGGAGGTTCTAATCAGTCCTTGTAGAATCTTCAACATGGGTGTGGCTTTCTCCCCCTGGGAACTTCACCCTACAGTTCTAATGTAGCTTTTACAGCAGAGGAATGATCAAATGTAGTTATTACAGCAGAGGGATGATCTAATGTAGTTATTACAGCAGAGGAATGATCTAATGTAGTTATTACAGCAGAGGAATGATCTAATGTAGTTATTACAGCAGAGGAATGAGATAACCATGCTGATACAGCACTGGCGGCGTTTGTTTCAAGTTCTAACCCCATTGTTTATTTTTCAGAAAGGATCAGCATAGCATAGTGGTTAAAAGCAAAAAGCCTAGCCTTTAGCCTCAGCTCCTGCCATTTACTACTGTGTGACCTTGGCCAAGTTCCTTAACCTCTCTGAGTTTCCAGTACTATTTGTAATTAGAGAAGAAACTAAGGGTCCACCTCTTAGGGTTGCTGTAAGCACCAAATGAGTTATAGCTACTTTGATAATTCATTTGACTAAAAATGGAAATTTAATATTTAATACATTTCAAATGCAAACATATAAACCTATTACTAAAGTGAGATGAAAATATTAATCTATAGAACAGTCATTAGGCAAAGATTATTCTTTTATGAATTATTTGAAGATACAGTTGATAGAAATAAAATATTATAATAGCCAGTTTAGTGCTAGATAAAATTGGCTAAAACTGAACTAATAGTGGAAAATTAAATGTGAAATAGGTTTTGATCTTTTAAGAATGATGTGGGCTTAAAAAGCCCCCAAATGATAATAATGTCATTTTCTCTGACACTCCAGAGTCAGTTTTGCAGAAAAATCCAGTCATTGGAAATTCCTGGTCCTTAAATGTCAAGATGGGAGTAAACAATAATGTTGTATTCTTTTTAGTCCCTCTCACTTCCATTAATTCCATCTCTTGATTGACAACATTCAACAGCTCCTCCCATAGAGATACAGAACCCCAAACCCCTAGAAGGCCTCTCTTAGACGGATACTAAGCTAGAATCAGGTTCTACGTTCTTTCTGGTGTGTTGCTATCAAGCTTTGGTCTCTTGTGGATTACATTGCAGGGTCTCCTACAGTGTGGATCCTGCTGCATTACTAGTCTGCTGTTGTAGAAGAAGTCTGCTCAGTCATTTCTCTGGGCCAAATGCAGCTAGCCTGCCTGTCTTCACAAATAAAGTTTTATTGAAACCCATCCAAACTCCCTCATTTTCATATCATCTACGGCTACTCTTGCAACAAAATGGCAGAAGTGAATAGTGATGGCAGAGACTAACCCTCCAACCACGTCATAAATAAAAGTGAATACTCCCAGAGCCATTAAGGAGAATGTTTGGCTATTACTAGGCCTCAGATCTGGGTTTCAAGGGGACACTGATATGGATTGTTGGCAGTAAGAAGGTCATTAGAAGAGTTATAACTGTCATGGACTGACAGGCAAATAGAAATGTCTTCAAAAATTTAATGTAGTAATGGTAATCTCTCTCATTTAAAGATTAAACTTCATGTTGAATAACTTTTCCTGGGAGAGGTCAGAGGGCAACTCTTGGAAGTTGATTCTCTCTATCCACCCTGTGAGTCATGGGGATTGGACTCAGTTGTCAGGCTCAGTGGCAAGTGTCTCAGCCTACTGGGTGATTTGACCTACCCACTTTCATGATGTAATGTCTGCAGGTCTGATCTCGAGGGCCTGTGACAAGTAACCATAGCCACAATGGTGAAGATGGTCCTGCTGTCATACTCAGAGGACAGTATCCCATGAAGACAAAATGATGACTCTTATTCTCACTATCATTCCCAGAGTTTGATAAGATATTGGCGCACAGTAGGCAATACTGGCACACAGTAGGTGCTAAATAAATGAATGCTGATTAAATGATCCTACTATCTAAAATAATTTGGGAGCACATGGTACCTGTGGGTTGAATCTCCATTCCTATATACAATGGCAAAAATATTCTCTATAATGACTAGACCCCAGGATGTGCCAAACAAATGACAGAAATGGAATGAAACCCTCCATGCCTCCCTTTCAGAGCCCTACAAAACCTCTTTCCCCAGGGATCAGGCTTATAATTGTACAGCATTAGTAGGGCATGCACTCTCTCTGGAGCACATGCTTAGTAAGAGCATGCTTCATGCTGGTGAAGCCATTTTCCCCAATTCCTGGCTCCTGAGTCTTACCAGCAGGCTGCATTTTTGTAAGCCCTTGCCAATCATGTGTCTCTCAGAGGACATCAGTAGAGAAGTCAGCATCCTTACTGGAGAGTATATTGAGTTTCCATTCATTTGCTTGTTTAGCCATGGCTGTGCATTGGAATTGCCCAGAAAATTGATAAACCACAGGGAGTAGGCTGTAGCTTCAGAGGGTCTGGTTGAATTGGACCAGGTATTGCTGTTAAAGTTTGCTCAGGTGATTCTAATATGCAGCCAACCCAGCTGAGAGACTGTCAGATAGTTGTGTGAGAGAGCATGTGTCTGTATCTGTGTGCACATATGCACAGGAGTGCTCATACACACGTGTGGAAAGGCCAGAAGTTGAAATCAGATGTCTTTCACTAATACTCTCACACCTTGTCTTCACTAAATCCAGAGCTTACTGATTGGCTGGCCTGGCTGGCCAGGGACCCCTAGAGATCCTCCTATTGATGATATGAATTCAGGTCCTTATGTTTGCACACTAGACACTTTACCAAGCAAACCATATTGTTGGATTAAATTGTCAGGGTGTGTTGAAGGGTCCTGTGTCTGCCCCCAAGGCTCAGGTCTCTGGGAGTGGTGGGACATGGAAAGTTTGACCTTGCTCACCCCATTACACCGCCAGGCAGGTGTTGGGCTGTGAGAAGCTGCCTTGGAGACACTGCCAGGGGGTGGTAGAGCTCGGCTTGGGGTCCTGGATGTGCATGGAACCCGGCTCCATCTGGTTCCCATGCCCTTGGGCACCCCAGGTGCTGTTTGGATGCCGAGGAAGAGCTGAGAACAAAGTGAGGGCCTGGGGCTTGGATCTAGCCCAGGCCGAAGGGGAAAGGTGGGGAAGAGACCAGCTGGGTACCATGGGGACCACAGTTCTCGGCTTGTCACCAGCTAGCTCACTTGGTTTGGTTTGGTGGTGGCCATGGCTGGGAGCGCTGGGAGGCCTTCTGCTGTAGACTAGATGTGGATCTTTAGACAAAGGCCTGTTCCATTGTTCCCCACAGTGGATAATGATGAAGAGAGACAGTCCAGGGTTTCAGGGCATTTATTGTCATGGCAGAGAGTGGCATGAGTGAATCCGTACCCCCACCCACCACCCGGAGACCTCAGGGAGGAGCAAGGTTGAAATACCTTTGCAGGGAGGGGGAGTGGCTAAGACTCTAGGTGCCTCATTAACATGGGGATGTCTTGAGGCTATGTGACCACGCCTCTACCTGTGGAGGGGTTTGGGGCTATGTGACCTATGGAGAGCAGTGGCCTTTTGTCAGGAGCCTGGTACCTAGGAGTTTAAACCTTAGCTCAACCGGAAACCAGGCTGCCTTTCACAGTCCCACACCATATCTCCAGTCCAGAGACTGGCTATTTTATCAGTTCCAAGTTTCTCAGTGCCTGTATGTTCTGAAAGACAGAACATAGAAGCAGATGGTGGTCAGACTTTATATGACAATACAACTCTCACCTACAGTACCCAGCCTAGAACTGTCAAGAGCCACACACAATAACTACCAGTTTCCCTTTCCTCCCATCCTCCAATTCAAGCCAAACAGAGGAGGTCAAATGTGTTATCCACATAAACCATACAAATGGTCTTGCTTCTGGTTGGACTGTGCTTAGCATTCCCATTTGAAAAGTCTCCATTTAGAGCTCAGCATCCTGTCTTGTTTTCACACAAAGCTTCCCTATTGCCCTGCCTGCCTCTGAAGACTGTCAATCATGAGAAATGGTGGCTGACTCCTTATATACCAAAAAGAATAAACAGACTCAGATTTCCACTAGGGTGGTCTTGGTTTATTTTCCCAGGGCACTGTTGTTATTACTGTAGCTAGTACTTAGCTACTGTACATGTAAGCAGAATACTTCATAGGTATAGTTTATAATGAGCAGACTCATAAGTCAGCCTGGACATCTGTGGGAATAAAGCTGAGGACTGAAGAGCATTTCACACGATCTAAGTGCAAAGGTGCTGTTGGGTCTCAGGACTTCCTGTCTCAGGGGCCTGTTTTTGTTTATGCACCTGCTTCTCTTGTTCTACTTGGTTTAGCTCAGTTGTCTCTGTTCTCCAGCACACATGGAAGGTTAATAGCTGCTGTTGGCAACACCCAGGCTTGAGTCTCAACTAAAGACACAAAAAATAAATCACATGGCATCTCTGTGTTTGGTTCCAAATTCCCAAGCACAGGGACCCATTGGCTTGTGCTTAGAGATTCCTGTTTCCCACTGTACTGCCCCACTGTACTGGCTGGTTTTATGTGTCAACTTGACATAAGCTGGAGTTATCGCAGAGAAAGAAGTTCCAGTTGAGGAAATGCCTCCATGAGATCCAGCTGTAAGGCATTTTCTCAATTAGTGATCAAGGGGGAGGGCCCATTGTGGGGGGTGCCATCCCTGGGCTGGTAGTCTTGGGTTCTATAAGAAAGCCAGCTGAGCAAGCCAGGAGAAGCAAGCAGGCCAGTAAGTTACATTCCTCCATGGCCTCTGCATCAGCTCCTGTTTCCTGACCTGCTTGAGTTCCAGTCCTGACTTCCTTTGGTGATGAACAGCAGTGTGGAGATGTAAGTTGAATAAACCTTTTCCTCCCCAACTTGCTTCTTGGTCATGATGTTTATGCAGGAATAGAAAACCTGACTAAAATTGGTACCAGGAGCGGAGTATTCCTGGGACAACCTGACTGTTTTGGGGAGGGCTTTGGAACTTTGAGCTAGAAGAGCCATTGGGTGTTAAGAGCTCTGTGGGATGTTGTGTAGGAGCTTGGAAGATAATGTTGAGAACAGTGCAGAAGATGGAGGCCTGGCTTGTGAAATTTCAGAGGGAAGATTAAAGACTCTTCTCAGGGCTGTTGCTATTTTGATTGTGAAGATTTTGTGGTTTTGGTTAGTTGGGACTGAAGAATCAGTTGTGATTAAAAAGATACCAGAATTACTAAAGCGAAACCTTTGCATTACTGGAACTATTGATGCTGGTTAGCTGGAGCTAGGAAATTAGTAGTGATTAAGAAGAGATCAACATCATTGAGGTGAAATATTCTGGGAAGTGTTTTCCGAGAGTACAGAGTCTGCATTCCAGAGATAGCCAAGGTTGTACCTTGTGCTGCGGAAGGATTTGGTAATGTGTAAGAGTCACCCATGCCGTACTGGTTTTGAAGGCATGAAGGGGTCATAAAGAGCAGCTGAGGCCTGGGCACTGTAAGAGGCTGCAGAAGGCCATTGGTGAAGGTACAGCCTCAGTTGCAATTGATGGCCCAGGACTGAAGGGGTCATGCAAAGGAGGTGAGGCTTGGCACCATGAAGAGAGCCTATGAGAGGCTATTGGTGAAGTCTAGTTATAGCAGAAGACAGCAGTGTTTTGGAGATGCCAGTACCATGAGATGACCACCAAGAACAGCAGCAGCATTGGTGTTCAGGTAGCTGGAGCCTAGAAGACAAGATGTGTGCTACAAAGGGCAGAGCTGGAGAAGTGACTCAAGCCCTTGGAGGAGCTCAGCAGATTGTGAGTGGATCTCAGACATTGGACAGTTAGAGTTTGATTTTGCTTTTGATTGTGACTGTGACCTGATATTTTTCCCTCCTGAAGGAAGAAAGTATTTTAGTGGAGACCACAGTTAAGAGACTTTGAATTGTAAAAAGACTTTGAATTTTAAAAGAGATTGGAATTTTAAAAGGATTGAAATTTTAATATGTAAGAATTTGCAAAGACTGTGGGACTTTTTAAGTTATTTAGATCTTGGGGATGAATAAGAAAGTAAGGATTGAGGCTTAATAGTGATGTGTTGGTATGTCAAGTTGACAAGGGGTCAATTGTACTGGCTGGTTTTGTGTGTCAACTTGATACAAGCTGGAGTTGTCGCAGAGAAAGGAGCTTCAGTTGAGGAAATGCCTCCATGAGATTCAGCTGTAAGGCATTTTCTCAATTAGTGATCAAGGGTGGGAGGGGCTCATTGTGAATGGTGCCATCCCTGAGTTGGTAGTCTTGGTTTCTATAAAAAGCAAGCTGAGCAAGGCAGGGGAAGCAAACCAATAACATCCCTCCATGGTCTCTGCATCAGCTCCTGCTTCCTGACCTGCTTGAGTTCCAGTCCTGACTTCCTTCAGTGATGAACAGCAGTGTGGAGAGGTAAGCTGAATAAACCCTTTCCTTCTCAACTTGCTTCTTGGTCATGATGTTTGTGCAGGAATAGAAACCCTGACTAAGACACCCACTGAGATGGTGTGTGCTGCTGCAGGGGGGTCATTTCCCAGTGTGCACAGGGAAAGAAGTTGAGGAACACACTTTACCCTCCTTATCTAGACGTTTATTTTATATTCTAAGCCTGTGCGACAGCTTCCCTTGGCTCTCTTGGTCTCTATCATCTCTGGATGCCCAGAGATCTGTGTTCAGTCCACTTCATCATTTGTAGCATTTTAGGGAAAACTGTCCTTGAGATGGAGTACCCCTGCTGTCTATTCTCAGAGCTTAGTGCACAGACATGTGCCACAAAGGTATTCTTGTATTCCATCACCTTCCAGAGGCCTTTAGAGCACCTTATTCACCACTCCATGGGGCTTGCATATTCCTAAATTATTACAATTGTTTTTATTGCCATTGGTTAGGGGCTCACACAGGAGTGTTGCTTAAATTCTTGAATCTCTTTGTTTTCTTTCTTTCTCCTCCTTCTCTGCCTTCTCCTTCCTCTCTTCCTCCCCTTCCTCCTATTTTCTCTTTCTTTTTCTCTATATTCTTTTTCTTCTACAAAGTCTCTTATAGTTCAGGCTGGACTGGACTGCCTAAGTACCTAAGATTGGTCTTGAACCCCTGACCTTTCTGATTCTACCCCCTAAGTGCTATGATTACAGGCTTTTACCACCACACCCAGCTTGGTTCTTTAATCTTGTCACCCAGCTGACCTACAGTTGGAACAGCTGTTTGGAGCACCCCAACTTCCTTCTTCTGTACACACTCATCCAAAGTGAAGCTATTTCCATGACCTGACACTCATTCTACCAATCTACAAAGATGCTAGACATGGCAGGGAGGTACTAGGAATTGGGTAAGAGAGGATTCATTGAAGTGGAATGTGTTTAGAGTTGTTCAGTCCCCATAAACTCAGACTCTAGGTTCTGGGGGGAACATACAGAGGCAATTAAGCATAAGTGTATGCCATTTTCCTTGTAGGTGAGCACAAATTGCAGAGACAGAGTTTGAGACACTATGCTTTAGCCAAAACTAGGGCATGATGTGTCTTTCCCATCAAATCACAGACCATAAGTACAGAGCAGGCTGCAGGATTAAATCTGGAGTTGATGCTTTCAAAGAGGAGCTTGTAGGGGGGAAAATACCCCGATCTGCTGTTTCCCTAAATAGCAGCTTTACCCTGTTTCAGCCACTATCCCGATGGAAGCCTGTGCTGAGTCTTGATATCAAAGATTTACGGAAGACATGAGACAGTTTCTATTAGGAAAGAAAGCACATCCTTACTCTTCTCAGCTGTGAAGTTCAATTAGTATTTTATTATGTGAAGTCAAACAGGCACCCACTTCTTAAACTTCCAGCTTTTAACCAGTAGCAATGTTGTCAGTCTGCTTTGATGCTTGCTTATCTCTGAGAAAGAGAGCTTGAGCCTGAACAAAGGCGGCTGCAGTTTTGCATTGGTTATGTAATTGTGGAGTGTACAGTCCCTTTGTCCTTTTCAAGGTCTTTGGGGACTATCCGTTCAGACATTTCCCAGTCCAGGTATCTGAGGGCAGCTGTTTAAAGACTGTAGCTGGTGACTTTCTCTTCTTATAAAATGTTACATGAATCTCAGCATCTCTTTGTCTCTGTCTCTCTGTCTCTCCCTTTCTCTTCCCCCCTCCTCCCCAACCTCTCTTTGTGTGTATATAAGCCTGGGGTTGATGATGAGTATGATGACAAGTTTCCTCAGCACATCTCTATCTTATATTTGAGACAGGTTCTCTCATGGAACTGGAGGCTCCCAAGATTGGCTGGTCACCACCCCCCAGGGGCCTGCCTGTTCTCGCTCTTGCCTAAGCACAGGTGTTAACAGTTGTGTGCTGCCACACCCAGATTTTATATGGATTCTGGGGACCCAAACTTAGGTTCTCATGCTTGCATAGCAAGTACTTTACCGACCGAACCATCCCCAGCCCTACATAGTTTTCAATGTATCAGATCTATCACCAGAGGGATATATTGGGCTCAAAGAGACACTGTGACCCAGCCATAAGGGATTGGCTTTCCAGTCCCACCCTCACTAGTTGTACAGGTTCCCAACACAGGTAATTCTGATTTCACTAGTCTAATACCGATAATGAGAAAAGTGAAGTATTTCTGCCTCCCTTCAGGAGAAATCAATTCATAATCAATAGGAACACCCCAATATGGGAGTCTCAATTAAGACATCATTACCTTTTTTAATTCTTGAGAATTTCATACAATTATTTCGATCATATTCTCCTTTATTTCCTCCTAACTCCTTTCAGATTTACCCCCACCTCTCTATACCCCCAACTTCAGGTCTCTTAAAAAGTTCAATAACCCCATTGATTCTGATTTGCAATGTCCATACACTGGTTGTGGGCCCATCTACTGGCGGGTGGTCCCAAGATTGGCTGGTCACCACCCCCCAGGGGCCTGCCTGTTCTCGCTCTTGCCTAAGCACAGGTGTTAACAGTTGTGTGCTGCTACACCCAGATTTTATATGGATTCTGGGGACCCAAACTTAGGTTCTCATGCTTGCATAGCAAGTACTTTACCAACTGAACCATCCCCAGCCCTACATAGTTTTCAATGTATCAGATTGGGGCACATCCCTAAAGAAAACCAACTCTTCTTCCTCAAGAAGCCACCAACCATCAATAAATAGTTCCTCAGCTAGGGGTGGGGGCTCATAAGCTTCCCCCTTTCATCCTAGAATGTTGGCTGAATCGATCTTGTGCAGGTCTTCTGCAGGCATCCAGTGGCAGTGAGCTCATGAGTGCCAAGGTCCTGTCATAGCTAGAAGACACTGTTTTCTCTGGTCCTCCCTGACCATTGGCTCTTACATTTTCCACCCCTTCCCCTATGATGGTCCTTGAGCTTTGTGGAGGAGTATGATGCAGACATCCAATTTGTGGCTGAGCTTGCCAGTTCTCTGCACTTTGACTGGTTGTGCATTTCTGCATTGACCATCATTCATTGCGCTTGTGAGCAGTTCAGGACTAGTCTGTCCAGTGGTAGACAGTAATTCTTGAAACTTCTGGGAGATGTAGAACTTTCCTTTTGCCTGTGGCCTAACCCAGAGTCACATCTGGCAACTACCTTAGGTCTGCTGCTTCCTCTGATGTTGCTGCACCATGTCAGATGTCCTAATTTGTTGAGCAAATACTTTGTACCATGTTACCAAGGCCTGAATATGAAATGTCCAAGGAAAGACAGGCATTGATCTCCCACCACATGGGTTTACTTTAATTATCTGAATACATTAGGTTTTAAATGGGACATAAACACAAACTCTTAAGTACCTCAAGGTGGGGATACATAGTGCTATGAGAGGCTATCTCATGGAATCTGGTCTAGGTATGGGGTCAGGGGAGGCTTCTCTGCTGTAGTAACAACTGAGCTGGAGTCTGGAGGAAGAATGGAATTGGCTAGGGAACAAGAGAAGAGGGAATATTCCAGGCAATGGGTGTGAGGTGTGATGATGGTCCACAGAGAGGAGACAAGAGACATAGAATGATACGTATTGTCACCTTGCCCTGCACCAGAACAATGAAATGTGTACATTGGGTACATAGTGAAGATAAACAAGAGAATTTACATCCCGAGATGACATCGGAGCATCCACAACTACACATCAGAAATCCTCATCTACTCTGGTCCTTTGAATGGATGAAGCCTTGAGTTGACTTGCTAACTTTGATGTCTTCAGCAGACGTGACAATCAAGTGAAGAATTTCTGGGTTTTAAACAAGGGGAAAATTGAGTTGATTATGCAGTCCCTAAGTACCTGCTTTATTGCTTTTTTTCAGGGTTTTCTAATCTTCCAATGGCTGAATTCTCTTTCAGATGAGGCAAAGAACACTCATTATTTTTCAAGCCTCCCTCTGAGAGGCATCCATGGGAGCTTGTTGGGACTGTAGATACTCAGTCTCCACCCCAGAGCTGTGGCCAGACATTCAACAAGAGTGTGAGGGAGCCATCCAATGCCATCACTCTCCAGCTTACTCTGGCGCACGTGTGTGGGATCACTGCAGTGGTTGGGGAGGATGGATGGATCTTATTTCACTTTTCCTAACAAGCTCTGACAGTTGATTCACTTAGAGACTTAATGGTGGCAAAGTATGAATCTGACCCAAGGATCAGGGTTTTCTGGATCCACTTTTCCACCACAGCCTTCTCAGCTGGAATGGCAGAAAGACTTAAAGCAGGTTTGTGGTGGGAGGAAGGTGCATTTGGAAAAGGTGGATAAAAGTTGCAACTTATACCAAATAATAATATTCTGGTAATTGTCTTCTGCCTAAGCGGAGTGCTGGCTCTCATATGAGCCAGTAACATTATCAGATGGGAACAAAGGGAGGGTGCAGGGGTAGTGAGTTAATCTGATCTAAACTCCACTGCAGGTGCACACACCTCCTCTACACCTGCCCAAATGTTTTGGATTCCTGAAAGAAAGATGCACACACAGTCTTATTTTTAATATGCCTTAAACAGCACAATGGCTGGGCATTTCCAAACATTCCTGTGGCCAACACACCCTCCCCTCTAATATTCCTGAATTATTACTTTCTAAAATCTGTATTCCATCTCTGCTACCCCAGACACAATCGGGGGAGTGGCCCCTGGGGTCACTTACCCCAATTCTTACATATTGTATGCTTTCCTCCTGCAGCTCTCAGGTTTGAACTTTCTGCTCCCCTGTCATGGCAATTCTGCCTTTCTCTCTCTCCTGTGTTTCTTGCCCAGGAATCCTAAAAGACCCACCTCTGTCTTCCTGCCCAGCCATTGGCCACTGGCAACTTTATTTCCCAATCAGAACCAACTGGGGTCAGAGACCCTCAGCACATACAGGCAGGTTCCCCTGTGCTTTCTGGAGCTTAATGAACACAAATAACATTAGAACCTATACACAACAGGAGGGAGGTAGACACTCACTGTGATCAAGGCAAATGCTGCTAGTTGTCACAAATCCTGTGCCTAAGTCCTAAGCTAGCCACTGACATATGATCTTGAACTGAAGACTTCTACTTGAGTCTGTGTCAAGATGGGAAACATTTACAGAATGGGCTTAACCCTGAGACAAAACAAAAAACAAGGTATTAAAATCAGAGGTTTTAGCTGGGCAGATGTGGTGTGTGCCTTTAATCTAGTGCTCAGGAGGCAGAGGCAGGCTGATCTCTGTGAGTTTAAGGCCAGCCTACTCTACAGAGTGAGTTCTAGGACAGCCAGGGCTACACAGAGAAGCCCTGTCTCAACACACACACACACACACACACACACACACACACACACACACACACACGGGGGGGGGGGAGAGAAAGGGAGAGAGAGAGAGAGAGAGACAGAGACAGAGACAGTGGTGGTGTTGTTTAGCTTATAGCTTCCACTAACTCTGAAAAGTAGCCCAGGGAAACTGTCAGCCCATTTTCCTGGCACTGGCTTTGTGTTGCTCATAAGTTTTGAACAAAATGATACCAGGTACCATCAGCAGGCCTCAGAGACCCTGGAAAGACCCTGATCATGGTCAATTTGTGTATAGCACAAGTTAGTAGTCTTTGGTAGTAATTTTCACAGAACTTGACTACTAAAGCCAACCCAAAGAGCTGCTCAGATCCCTTCAGCCCAGTGACCCTTAGCCTTGACTTTACATTGGAAATGCCTGGGAGAGACTTTAAAAGCCTGGTTCCTAAGCTGTATCTTGAACCAGTTAATCCAGGTGTCTGGAAACAAGAGACAGTTCTTTTAAAAAATCATTCCAGAAGATTCCAATAGCTTTATTCCAACTCCCACTAATGTCCAGAATCATGGTCCTGGGGAAGTTATAGAAACAAGTGCAGAAATTTGAAGATGAGGT
The DNA here is from genome assembly GCA_019843965.1 of Rhynchomys soricoides. Taxonomy (NCBI): domain Eukaryota; kingdom Metazoa; phylum Chordata; class Mammalia; order Rodentia; family Muridae; genus Rhynchomys; species Rhynchomys soricoides. The sequence continues at coordinate 7,851,360 of JADRCH010000097.1, read as the reverse complement.
CTTTAAAGCCCAAAGAGTGCCAGTGCCTGGCTCACGAACTGCTCACTGGCTTGCTCTCCTTCCATCAGCTGACAGAGCTTGCTGCTTGCTTCCTGCTGCAGTGAATACAGTGGAACTCAGAGGGAAGGAGAGGGCCATGGGTCACAGCTCTGTGCTTTCATCCTGTGCAGTACCACAAGGGTGACTTCAGGCTCCCATTTCACCACACACCTCCTGCCTTCACCCCCTGGGCTTTCCCAGGCCCCGGAACAGTGCTCTGTAATTTTGTCTCATAGACTACACTGGAGTTTGTGGTGGTTTGATTTGTAAGATGGTTATATTAATTGGACCCTGTTGTTCATAAGCTTCATTAGGGCATGGATTATCTCATCACATTGCCTGCTTTACTCCTTAGTGTACCTAGTGGGTAGGGGTACCTATCCCAGGTCAGAGTACATACAGTAGTCACTCAATAAATGTTTCAAATGATGAGAGTGGGAGAAATCGTTTTCCCCATAGAAAGAGTATATCAGTTGGTTATTTAATACCACGTGGTCAGCCTTGAAAGCATATATACAAGTGTTAGTATACAGACCGAGTAAGTTTTCTTTATGTCTATATATCTATATATCTTTCTGTCTATATATCTATCTGTCTGTCTATCTGTCTATCTATATATATAGTATATACATATGTTATATATAATACATTAACATATATATTATATACATATATTACTATACATGTATGTATACATACATATGCACATACATATATATAATATCTTGCGTATATTATATATTATATACATATATTACTATACATGTATATGTATACGAACATATGCACATACACATATATATTAACATATATTATATATTATATACCTATATTACTATACATGTATATGTATACGAACATATGCACATACATATATATAATATATAATGAATATTATGTATTATATACATATATTACTATACATGTATATGTATATGAACATATGCACATACATCTATAAATGTATATAAAAATGTAAAAACAAGGCTATGAATTTGAAAGAGATCAAGTTCCAGTCAGTACCTAATAGATCAGAAACTCTGGCCTGGGAGTGGAGGGGGAGGGCTGGTGATGCAAAACTATTAGCACTGTTGTAATGAAACTGGAAGATCCAAGAGATAGATGGCAAGACGTCTCAGGCTGTGTGGGGCAATGATAACCAATGTTGCCCTTGATCCCCCTCCAGCTGCCTCGTTGCAGAGCACTCTTCTAAGACCTCCCACATGCCCCCAGAAAATCAAAGAGCTTGAGGGAAACACTCAGACCTTAATCTCCAAGAATAGCTCTTCCATCACAGTGTGGTGAGTGCCTTCAGACAAGACGAGAGTGTTGGCTGTGGAGGACTGAGACTGACGGCTTCACTCATCATTCCTTAGCAAGAATTTTGAGAATATCCTTTTTAATAATCAGGGCTGCACTAGGCATCAACACTGTGAACCTCATAAATCAGATACGGGAGTGTAGGATGGTTAGAAATTTTGGTGCAGGCTTGCCTTGCTGTATGTGTGCCAGATCTGGGCCTCAGCAACTCCCGTTGGCTTTTATTTCTTGCTCTCTGGGACTGCCAAGAATTCCTGAAGGAAAGCTCAAAGCCTTGCTAATTTGATTCATCCCGAGCCATGTTAGGCAGCACTGCCCAGGCCATTCCTGGTGCCGCTGTGCATTACCTCTTTGCTCATGCTCAACTGTACTCAACTTTCCTTGCTAGGAACACCATCTGACCACTTTTACTCTTAGCAGTGGCCCCCACACCTCTTCTCAGAGGCTAAGAGGCCCAAAACCATCTTTCACCTACCCTCTCTCCAGTCATCTTCAGCATCTCCATTTTCTTCTTTTCCTCGTGTTGCATTTTGTTTACACGTGATGTATCATGACTATTTGGAAGCACAGGCATATTTCTAGCTCATAATCCTGCTCTCAGAGTATAGTCAGGATCGAGACTGATCTGTGTGTGGATCCCTGGGATTGCATATGAGGCCAAGAAACTAGTAGGCAAGTGACATCTGAATGAAAGAGCAAGTGCATGGTAATGGCCAGTCTTAATTATCAATATGATCAGATTGGGAGACACCTAGGAAACTAGTTAAGTGCACCTCTGAATGTCCCTTACAAAGGCATTTTCAGAGATGGTTAGATCACAAGGGCTCTAACCTATCAAATGGTTTACTTATTGATAGATTAAAAATGTTTGTAGACTATTAAGAGGTGGTAGAACTAAGTGGAGCCTGATTGGAGGTAGTGGTTGGTCTCCTGGTTATACCTTTCAAGGGCACATCTTGTCTTTGACCCCATTCCGTTACCCAGGAACTCCTGGTAGCTGTACCAAACCCACAGAGGAGAAGCTTCCTTGGAATGTGAGCTTACCAAATGCAAAGGTCACAGAAGTGAGGAAGATCGTATTCTGGTGCCATCATGGGAACTTCAGATCAAATGTCAAATGGTAGCAGTTCCATCTTCCAGTAGTATGAGGGCTGTATCAGTCACCTTTCTGCTGCTATGATGAAACATCATAGCCATAGATAGCTTACCGAAGGAGAGTTTATTTGGCTTACAGTTCTACAGAGATAAAGGCTCATCATGGAGGAGAGCATAGCAGTAAGCAGAAGGCAGCAGAAGGCGGCAGAAGGCGGCAGAAGGCGGCAGAAGGCGGCAGAAGGCGGCAGAAGG
>JADRCH010000097.1:7749261-7848644 GCA_019843965.1 Rhynchomys soricoides | reverse complement strand
CAGAAGGCGGCAGAAGGCGGCAGAAGGCGGCAGAAGGCGGCAGAAGGTGGCAGAAGGCGGCAGAACTGGGAAGCTGGGTGCTCACATTTTTTAAATGCAAGCACAAGGCAAAGAAAGCAAACTAGAAGTGGGGAATATGATCTCAAAGCCTGCTTTGCTGTGCACTTCCTCCAGCAAGGCTGCTTCCCCTAAGCCTCCTCAAACAGAGCCACCAACTGGGGACAAGCACTCAAATACCTGAGCTTGTGGGTCACATTTCTCATTCAAACCAACAAAAATCCTTAGATTCCTCTAACGGTTTACTAGTATAACCTGTTCCCGTGCATGGATGACAGACTGACAATGGAAATAACCCTCAATCCCAATGTTCTGCATCCCCTCACATGCTGAAGACTGCTGACCTGTTAGATTCTATATGTCCTCCTTGCATGTTTGGCCTTTACTTTACTTCTTCTGGTGGATCTACAGGCCCTTGTTCATCCATTGAGAGTGTAGAGATGATAATAGATCCAGAATTTTCTGGAAACCTTATTATTTTTGATAGGTATTAGGTATTATCAACTGTTGATGGCTACCCAGACATCTCATCTGCTGGTTTTATTCAACTGCTTCCGATAGAACTTGGGTAATGATGTAGAAAGTGGGGAAATGTCAAAACAGAGATGAGCAGGTAATGAAACGCTAGCCTAGAAACATGGGCTAAACTTCCCAGAGATGTTAATAGCCCCTCTCTCTTGAGGCACTTAGGGCCATGGCACCACTACAGTTTCTTAAAATCCTGTAAAAATTAGCTTCTTTCTCTCATCTGTATGTTATTATGGAGCTAAAAGACTCTCCCATGTAGGGGGTGATCCAGTGAAATGCTTAAATTGACCCAATGGATCAATGGAAGAACTGAAATTTGAACCTAGAGCTCTGGCCTCCGAAGCCCTTCATTTTAATTCAAGGCTGTATGACATGTGAAACACTCACAGGCATCCATCGGAGCAAGGCTTACAATGCAGAACATGGCGCCGTTGTCCTTACTACTCCCCCTGTTACAGATGGCTGTAAACATCATGGAGACCATAATGACCTCCGTAATGGTTCTGTAGGCATTTAAACCTGGACGGGTATTCTTTGCTATTTCATCAGACAAGAAGTAGAATCTGTTTCTCATCCCCCATTGATCTGGGCTGAGCATCCATCTCAATCAGGAAATGTCTTTTTAAAAGGCTTTCCTGATTCTGACGTCTCTGTCACCCACATAAGCCTGATATACCCTCCCCGTGTGGAGCTCAGGTAAAAGCCTCTGGCTTAGATATAAAAAGGATAGGAATAATATCCTCAGAAAGGACATTATGAATTGTAACTAGGGAAAATGGTCCAATCAAACCAAGTTGTCCATCTCAGAAAACTAATATATTATTAGCTTAAAATAGTTATACATACACCTGTATGTGTACTTATGTATAACATATGTTTGGATATTGTGTTTCCAGAGTTACTAAAATGGAAATATTTGGACCATAAGACATCCATCCAGGGGCAGCTTTGCAACTTAGCATTGTCTACAGGGAGTTTCTTACGGGCTCTCCCTATGCAAATATTTTAAGGGTTCTCAGAAAAAAAGGTGGTATTTGAGATTAACTTTGGGTTATAGATAGAGAAGAAAGGGAAAATTATCCTGGATGCTGGCTTATATTAGAGCCCTCCCCCTTTTGGGGCAAGTCTCTGTGGATTTTCAATATCTCTTTGAGTACCTAAGCAAGAGTATCTCAGAAGAATTTATTTTGATTTCTGATTATAAAAACCAACCCCATCATGACAGAAAGGCGAGACATACAAGAACGAATAAAATAGGAATGAGTCATGTTTCTACCACCCAGATAGTCACTGTTATGGATTTGTAGTATTCATTCAGCTAAATAAAAATGATAAAGAGTTGGATAATTTTGTATATTGTATACTTTCATGTATATGTAGGTACACACCCACGGCCGAAGGGGGGAGAGAGAGAGAGAGAGAGAGAGAGAGAGAGAGAGAGAGAGAGAGAGATTGAGCACTTTGTATCCAAACAGCGTAATTTCCTAAGACTAATTAAACCTTTGCCCTACTTCTTATGTATGGCAACAAATGAGAAGCTTAAGTCCTGTCTGATACATCTTCCCATCAGAGTTGTTTTTAAACTACAAAGAAACATGCAGAATTAGATAATGATAGCAGCAACGAATAAAGAAGTCAATCTTTAGCCTTTCCACACTTGAGAAGTCTAAACACTGGGCAAGGGTTGCAGCTCCACTTAAAAACCATATAAACCGACATCCCTTCCCTGAAAGGAGTTAAAAACTGGCCATGGGACTGGAGAGACAGCTCAGTAGTCAAGAGTGCATGCTGTCCTCAAAGAGGATTGGAGTCAAAACTGAATCTAGGTTGGACGGCTCACAATCACCTGTAACTCCAGCTCTCGGGGATCCAACGCCCCCTTCTGGCCTCGTTCGGCACCTGCACACACATGTGCACCTCTCCCACACACACGTTGAAAAATTCTAAGAAAATCTTTGAGAATCATAAAAATGGCTTGACAATAATGGTTAGCATGACTCAAAGAAAATGTGTTTAGGTTCTAAGAGGGGAGGCCTTAATAGCCACAAGAAGGCCTTGTATTTCAAAGGTTCTCAGAACAACATGGGTATTTGAATCTTGGGTTGTACACAGGAGAAAAAGAGGGAGGCATTTTTCCCCTTCTAGCCAAAGCACAGATGAACACTTAGGAGCAAGAATAAAACCTGATGTAATTCAAAATGAAGGCTGTGATTCAGAGTCTTGACCCTCAGTTTATTCTTGCTTGGAGTTGGTTAGTTACTTGGTGAATCACATTCTTATATGACAATATTGACAATTCTAGATACAATGGTATCAGTGAGCCATTAAGCAGATGTAGTTTTTTTACTGCCTGAGAGAATGCCTCCTATCATCATGGCTAGAACAGGGTCTCATAACAGCAGCGCCCATCCTGGGAAGGGGATGGATCAATACAGTTGCTCAGAGTAACCATGATATAAGCTCTAGGCTTAACACAGAGATTGTGAGCTTTGGAAGGAAGTGTTTTCTCCTCATAAACCCAGAAGCCATTTGTCTTGTTATTTGGGCTTGGTCATAATGACTCATTTGCTTTTTCTACTGCCTAGGAAGTCTCAGCTGTGACTGACATGTCACCCAGAAGCTGAACTGAAAGAGGAAACATTTTCCTCTGCTCATGTTTACTATGGTTATAAAGAGTGTCCATTGTCCATAAAAATCAGAGAGAGTAAACTGATTTCCAATCATAGTAAAATTCTTGAGGATCAGAAATGGCAGAAATGTTTAGTACATTACAAAATTACATGGCCAGTCCCAAGGGAAACCCATGGGAGCATCCATCATCTGTAGAAAGGCCACTCGGCTGTGCTATAGTAATTAACAAACACTGGGGATGAGAGTGAATGGCCTATCAACATGTGTCTGAATTTTAAAACCTAGCACAGAGCCAGAGAAGTCAGATGCATACATACTGCACTGTCCAATTTGTTTAAAGTTCAAAGATGAATGGATTTAATATACACCATTAAAAGTCTAGTGGTCACCCTCACTAGAGCTGTGACCTGGATGTCAAAACCAATGGGCTTTAGAGATTTTTGTCTTCAGGATTTTTTTTTCTTTTATTGGATATTTTCTTTATTTACATTTCAAATGTTATCCCCTTTCCCAGTTTTCCCTCCGGAAACCCCCTATCCCATTCCTCCTCCCCCTGCTTCTATGAGGGTACTTCCCCACCCACTCACCCACTCCTGCCTTCCTGCCCTGTCATTCCCCTCTGCTGGGGTATTGAGCCTTCATAGGACCAAGGGATTCCAGATGTTTGCACCAGTGAGCTGCTTGTAAGAACATGATGAAGTTGACACATGTGACATGAGTACTTGTCTGTATATTTTAAAAAATAATTAAATGGCCAGTGAGATGAGCCTTGGGGTCAGAAAGTAAGCAAAGACTCACAGATTTCCAATGTCAAAACCAAGGGCTCTCGTTTTGGGGGAAACTGTGGGAAACCAGGGAAATGATTTGCCGTTATTCCAGTGAGTCCGGCCACACATGGCCCCCAAGGCTGATTTCAGGCAGGGCTTTCCATATAGGAACTGAGATCGTGGCCCAACTTTGGCATCTGTGCACCTCCCCTGTGCATTTCTAGTCCCCATTGTTAGGTTTACTTTGAGCACAGTGTTTGGGGAAATGATCATGCATGTTTACTTCTAATAGACACTTCAATTGCCTAATCAAGGTTATGGAGGCCAGCCCAGAGGAACGGGGCTGGCAGTGGCTCAGGCCTGTCTCTCACACAAGACTCTGTCTTGGTTGATTTTCTACTATCACTACCCGAATCTCTTGATAACTGTCAAACCAGGGCTTGGCATTTTTATTTTGTATGGGGTACCACCAGTCACGTGACTTGTTGTGAAACTCAGTGTTGCTTTGTGTACCACAGGTTGGCTTTGCAAGTCAAATACTGTCATCAAATCTATTTCAAAGAAGCCAGGGGGCTGATATACAAGCAAATCCTATAAAGCAAAAAAAGATTAGTTTTGTATAAAGAATAGTCCCCAAATTAATTTGTTTTGCCAATTTTTCAGTACCACCCATTGACTTTTCAAGAGATCAGATATAAAACAGAACTAAGAAACCTGAAACATTAGAATTTGAGAGCTTGGATGAGACCATCGAGATAATCTAATCCATCTTCATTTTGCATATGGGAAGGATAAAGCCTAGAGCAGGGGAGGACTTGCAAGAGAAGGAAGATGCTGGTGGTGATGGGAGCCAATGAAATCGGACCAACATTGTATACTATGTGAAGATACAGTGATGTCTGGAGATTTCTGGCGAGATCTCTAGAGCATTTCCTTTGCCATCCCAGAAAAAGGCATCTTGTCAAGTCAAAGCATTCAGCTTTGCTTTGCATAGAATTACTTGCTGGAAAGAAAGCAGACAGAAATCGATTACATTTGTAGAAAATAATTACCTTAATGCAGCATCTGCCATATATGGTTTTTTGCTTAGAAAGAGATGCCTGTCAAAACAGCTCAGTTTCAAAGGCAGTGTGTCAGCATCGGCCCCTGACTGCCTCAGTGCAGCGTCAGGCACATAGAGCTGCAGCCCAAAGCCCTAGCACGTTCCTAGGGTGTGGGGCTCCCATCTCTGCCTACCTGTTTGCCCTCAAACAGATTTAGATATCTGTGTGCTGCTTTAGATCACTGCTATTTCTGGAGCCAGGGAAAATATTAATGAAGTGTTTAAGTAGCTAATGTGGGTCCACAGTTCTGCTAGGTAATAGAGATAGAGAAATATACCTAATCACTCTTTTTCCCTCCCTCCCCTCCCTCCTCCTTCCCTCTTCTAGTCTCTTCTTTCTTCTTTTTGTGGCGCTAGGGATTGAACCTATGGCCTTCTGCATGCTAGGCAAGCAGTCTACCATTGAACCATGAGCCCAGCTCTTACACCTTCTCCCTGGTATACAGTGCATATCTTGGCTCAGGTAGCAGGTTCGGTTTAAAAGAGTGAGTATTTACAGTGTGGATGTGTGGGATGGTAAAGTTACTTAGGGGAGTTTAACACGAGAGGTGGTACTGCTCCTTCACAGAGGATGTGTCTTACAAGTTGTGTAGAAATTACTTGGTGAAGGATGTCCCAATGGCATGGGACAAAGAACTCCAGGGAAGAGGTGAACAAACTTTCTGAAGGCATTTGAACAAGAAGTGATTGTGCTCTGAAAAGGTTCCTGTGGATGGTGGCTGGGAAAGGGAAGGGTCAGACAGGAGTCAAGTAACCAAAGATTTGAGTCTGGGCTACCAGTATCCCTACACCTTCCCAGAGAAGGAGTCTGGATGGTGATGATATATGTTAGCTGTCTGTAGGTATAGACACGACAATAAAAGCTCAAGAGGTTCTATTTAATCGCCAAGGTAATGTGAGTCTAGTGGTTTCCTGAGCTGATCAGGCGTTGAAGGCAGAAGGTTAGAGGTCAAGTAAAGGCTAATGAGGTCTTAAAGACACAAAGGTTGAAAAGCCAGAGGAACATCTAGATGGTAACTTTTGCCATATTAGGCATAAGCACTAACCATTGTCTGAATGTTTGTGATGAGTGAGTTCAAGTTCGTGTGTGTACATAATATATACATCACTTCATACACCACGTCTGTCAAAGTGCTTCCCAAAGAGCCTAAGGTCTCCCAGGTAAATGAAAGAGCCAGGAGCCCAACCTGATGCTTTCTTCCTCGCCTCTTGCCAGTACAGAAGTTCCATAGAAGGAAGTGTTGTGCAGTGTACTTGTGCTGTGGTGAGTCCCCACTGCAGTCTCTGGTATGTCCTCACTGCAGTCTGTGGTGAGTCCCCAGTGTGGTCTATGGTGCGTCCTCACTGAAGTCTTACTTCAAAGGAGGCTTTTTAGATCTCCGATTCTTCAGTTCTGTCTGGCTCCTGAGCGTGGTTTTCTTCCTCCAACTGTAATCTCTCCCCTTTGTCTTTAGCATCTCCCCTGCTAGCTGTGAAATGTCTTTAGGACAGCATCTGAGGAGGTTGCTAGGAGATGATAGATGATCCCATGTTGCCAAGGACACTAGAGCCCTGCTGAGCACCGTAGCACAAGGTGCTGTATGGATGCCTCCATTGGCTCACAGGATGAGCAGGATCTTGGGTGGTGGCATAGGAGGAGGTAACACAAGAAAACACTCCATCGGGTTTTCTCTCCCATCATTCTTTTCAGAGGGAGAAACATGAGGATTAGCATCTGACTCAAGTATGAGCTCAACATCTACATGGAGTGCTTTTGAAGCAAAGAAGTCATTTTTGGGAGATTCTGCCAGGATCTTTCTAATCACATTCCACCATAAATTCTGAGAAGTAAGATTATCATATTCTATTGTGTATTTGATGATTAGATTGTTATTAATCTTATAAATCAGGGAGCCCTTATATTATCCACGGTAAAACAGGATAGTATATAAAGTACAGACATAGGTCAAAACAAAAACTGTTAAAACATTCATATGACCCTCTACCTTCTGAATGTTTGACAATTGTCATCAGCAACACTGGACACTGTCACCAGGCTTGGGCATGCAGAGAAGGAACAAGACCCCATGATGTCTGTGTGGAATGTCGAGTACCTGGTCAGGTTTGCATAGTAACAATGAGAATTAGACACTCTCTCTTACTGGCCATCTCTATGTACTGACCTACCATAGTCACAAAGCCTGGCCAGGATCTCAAAGCTAGACCAGAACCTGTGTCTCGTGGCTGCTATTCAGAGATGTTCCCACTGTACTATCTTACCCCATTTTGGAATTAAGTATGGAGTTACAAGTGTCCATGAGATGGAAAAGCTTTCCAGGCCCTCCCAAAATAAATCTTGGACAGATTTTTAGGTAGGTGATAAGAATGGGGACTTTGTCTTGCTTTCTGCAAATTGGAGGCTACCCTACCCAGATTAAGGGGGTACTGTAGAATGGGGTTGCTGGAAAGGTTTCAGGCAAATGGTAAAGAGCTGACACAGTGTCTGCCAAACAGTGCTGGTTAATAGATCAGAGAAATGGCCTCTGAGCATCTTCTGACTGAACCAAGCCTAAAGGCAAGTTAGAGAATCAGTTCTAGACTGGTCTGAAATCAGGAACAGAGAAGGCTTCACACTGCACATCTGAGGCACTCCTCTTGATCGTCATTGATTGGACACACTTATCTCTGTTTGTTAGATATTAGAAGTTCATCTTCCCTGAGAATCCTGAGGGTTATCCTGTGTGGAGGCTGGTGTATTTGTGGCTGGTTCTGACAGTCCCAAAGCGCTCATAGGTTCTAGAGAATGTAGCTCAGGGCCAAGGTTCTGCTTTTCTCTTGTGATGTTCTACACAGAGCCTGGGAACAGAGTATACTGCCAACATGGCATTTTCAGTCCCAGATCACAGGGGAGAAGGGTTCATCTGACCCTGGCATTGTACATAGTGTGATTCTGGCTGCCTGCCTTTCTGATTCCTGCTTAGGCAATAAAGACCTAGCATACAACAGGGCCCTGGGACTCATGGAGAGCGTCCCAACTTCAACTCCAATCTACTATGGTATTGCAATTCCTTTGTTTCTGCTCCTGTGAGGTCTCCATCTCCATTGACAAGTGTTAAAGAACAACCTGCTAAGTTTCAGGCCTCTGGACATCTACTGACCTGAGAGCCTTTGGGCAAGTTAGACGATCCATTCTAGACTGGTCTGAAATCAGGTTCCTTATGTCATAGGCAAGGGAAGGAAGAATTCACCCTATTCTATGGGACAGCCAAGAGATTTGAACTCAAAATCATATAATTTATTGGTATAACTCCTATTCGTAGCTGTAAAAAGTTCATTCAGTTTCTGCTTGAGTAAACCTACAGAGCTCCCACGTAGCCCAGAGACTCAGTGAAGCTTTTCTACTTCAGGGAAGCAAAGCTTCTGACTTCATTTCTATCTATGCTGGCCATATTTATTTTTTTCTATCCAATGTAATATTTACTTTCAAGAAATAGATGACTACATGGAAGTTTGCTATTATACACAATAACAAATGTTTTAGCTGGGTACAGTGCCTCATGCCTGTGACTCAGCTACTTGAAAGGTTGAAGCAGAAGATCAATGCAAATCTGAGGCCAATCTGGACTACATAGCAACAGCCTAATACACCCCCCCCACACACACACAGAGAGACAGAGAGAGAGAGAGAGAGAGAGGGAGGGAGAGAAATGTATTTTTATATTATGCACATATCTTTTTAGTCCTTTGCTTATCCAAAGCAGAATTTGAAGTTACTTTCCATATCTGCTAAATCTGCCTCCTTGTCTCAAAGTCAAAAAGATGACTTCTGTAATACCCGTAAGTTGGCTCACATTGTAGTAACTCCACCACCTTCTCAAGGTCAGGAGTGGATGAAAGAAAATGAGTAAGAGAAAAGCCACGTGTGTTTCCCCCGTAATACAGAAGGCTCTCAGCTGCCTAGGCCAAGGGCACACCTTTTCTCTTCAACCCAGAAGTGCAGAAGCAGGCCCTCTGTGTAGTCAGGAATCTGGGCTCTCACCCCAGTGGCCACATGGGTTTAGGAACATTTATCTCCCAGCAAAGTTGCTGATCTGGAAAAAGAGTCTTTTTATAAGACAACTCAAAATACTTTTTAAAACTTATGGAAAATGCAGTGACTCTCTGTGTGCCAACTGCTGACAGGCAGTTATGTTTAGAGATAACCCAGGTGGAAGGGCGGGGGCTATTGTAAGGAGTATTCCAGTGGATGGTTGGCTGTTTCAGGGGGCACCTTGCAGGAAGGTCACCTTGGTGGGACAAACTAAGTCAGAGGTCACTTAGGGAAGGTGAACCAGGGCCTGCTGTCTGGATTCCACCCAAGAACTCAGAATCCATTCCTTGGGAAATAGTGACTCCTCTGTGTCTTGTTTTCCACATCTGTAAAATGAAAATGACAGCTGCAACTAGCTGTAGAGTGTGGGGCTTGAGGCAGCTTGACTCAGGGAGAGATTCGGAAGAGCATCTGATGCGTTAGTAAGTATGACATAAACTTAGCTGTTAGTATCATCATATAGATTAGGATATTAGGTCTGTTCAGCATCTGAGCCAAAACCTATGTCAAGTACTCCATATTCCAACACAAACAACACCACCAGCCATGGCTTTTATGCAGGCCACCTGCATCGGAAAGGAGGCAGTAAATGCTGGGTTCTGTAAGATCAGAGAGGTTAAAAGAAATCAAGTGCGGCTCAGCAAGGATTTCAGAAAGAACTGTCGCAAGATTTTAGTCTTCTGCTTCCTTGAGGAAAAAGATGCATCTGTATCACAATAAATCACATAAGAATAGTGGTCAAGCAATGTACCTGGAGGGCTCAGCCTGTGCCCCAAGTGGAAAGGCACTTCACATATTTGGGACAACCTGTGGGAGAGAGCTGTAGCCAAAGAGACAAGAGCAGAAAACCAGAAGGGGAATATGGGGAAGGAAGTCACTGTGTAGAGCTGGAGGGAAGAGACATGGAACTCTTAGAAGAAATGCTTCCCGCCAGAGTGATAGCATCCTTCCTAGACTGAGGAGATCTGGGCAGAAAGAAGCTGAGTACCACTACACTCAGGAGCTGAGAGTGGGGTCATCAGTAGTTAAGGAATGGAGCAGTTGAGCACACTCTTCCACCCTTAACTCTGGTGTGTGTGTGTGTGGGGGGATTTGTTTTGTCAACTTTAGAACAATCTAGAATCACTTGGGAAGGGTGTCTCAATGATGAATTGTCTAGATTAGAAAGACCTGTGGGCATGCCTGTGAGGGATTTTCTTAATTGAGTTAACTGAGACAAGACCACTGTGGATATGAGCAGCTCCATTTAATGGGCTGAGCTCTGGGCTGAAGGAAGAAGCAAAATGGGGCTGAGCACACGTAGGCCAAGTTCCTGCTGCCCTGACTTCTCCACAACGAAGGACAGTAACCTGGAATTGGGCACCAAATTAATACTTTCTCTCTTTGGTTACTTTGGGGAGTGGCATTTTATCATAGCAACAGAAATAAAAACTAAGTGTCTCTAGGGGATTTAAAAGGCATAGGGCAAACGAATTAGCATTTGGATATCCTTCCCACGAGGGGACATCAGAGCCAGGCTATACAATTGAACCCACAAAGAGGCAGCTTTGCTGGGAAGCCTGGAGCAGGAGTGTGTGTGTGTGTGTGTGTGTGTGTGTGTGTGTGTGTGTAGGGGGATGGTGTGGAGAGATAATGATGAATGACGCCAACCTCCCTTGCGCTCCCTTCCACACTGCAGGGCCTTCAGCATGCCTTAACCCTAATGGAAGAGGCTTTAAATTAAGTCTGGAATCACGGAATTACGTGTGTGATGGCGAGATGGCAGGACTCACCCTTCACTCCTTGCACCTCACTAAATCTAATGGTCTTGTCAGGTTTACAAACAGAGACCAAGTCAGGAATTCAGGTGTCCAGATGTACTGTGAGGAAAACCCACAGGGAAGAAAATGAGTCAGAATAGGTCAGAGGAAGAATTCCAGCAGAGGTGTGGTCTCTGGTGAAGAGAAGTCTTGTTCTTACCCACAGGGAAATGTGCAAGATAACACTGTACAGATGGCCCACCTTGAGAGAAAAGGCCTGTGTTTCATCTGCCCATAGGGTAGAGTAGGGGTGGAGAGTAACCTTTTTGGGGAATTAAATACTGTCAGCTATGGGCAATGATTTAGAGAAGGGGACAAGCTTTGCCTTTTCAGTTACCAGCCGACTCTCAAAGAGCCTAGGACATCAGAAGACCACTCCCATAAGAGGGACCTGTATGGGTAACCAACGGGGACCCCTATAATTCCTTATGCCAAAGTGCATTCTGTACAATATTTTCAGGAATGTCATAGTCTCTTCAAAATATCATTTCCTTTCATTTTTTAAAAAGATTTATTTTATGTATATGAGTATACCATCACTCTCTTCAGACACACCAGAAGAGGGCATCAGATCCCATTACAGATGGTTGTGAGCCACTATGTGGTTGCTGGGAATTGAACTTAGTACCTCTGGAAGAGCAGCTGGTGCTCTTAACCACTGAGCCATCTCTCCAGACCTTCCTTTCATTTGGTAAAGCAAAAGTTAAACTATAATAAGTATGAGGTACAGTGTGATAGTCTAACACGCATATACTATGTGCACTCAGGTTTAATGGATGGCAACAGATTCTAAGTCTTGGGAAATGTTCGACGAAATACACATTAAGACAGAACATCATAAAAGCCACCACACTGGGGCTTTACCCATCCTTTTCATCTTCAGTATTTGTAATAACACAGCAGAATACTGTTAAGCTTCTCTCTTCCCCAGAATTGGGGACTAAAGTCTCATGCACACCTAATATTTATGAAATCCTCTGCAATGACACAAACCGAGGTCTATCAAACCACACACATAACTATTCCAAAGCTACAAATCAAGACAAAAGATGGCTAAGTAAAATACATAGTATCCTGTCTTACTACAAATCAAACAAAAGATGGCTAAGTAAAATACATAGTATCCTGTCTTACTAATGTAAAGGCTAGGTCTGCCTGATAGGTGTCCTGGATCGTTTTTGGGAAGAATGGGATTATTAATACAAAACCAGAAACTAGGATAGATGAGAGTTTGGTGATCACAGTGTTTTCTGCTGTAACAAGAGCCCCTAGTTTGTTGTAACAAGTGAGTTAAACCGGAGTAAGACCGTGTACTTGCTTGATTGCTTAAACCTATCAAAACACACACATCTTGGCATACAGTAGTCACTGTGGAAAGTGATTTATTTCAGGCAATGACAGTGTCACTTTTCAAAACTGTTCATGCAACTGCTCTTTCTGAATTTGCTGCAGTGCTGGATTAGAAGCCTCCCATGAAACCAGACTCATCACTCAAACTGAGACTTAGTGTGTGACCCCCGACAGCGTTTCCAGCTTGATCACCCAACCTGCTCAGCACACTGAGCTCCAAATGCCTTTGGATTCCTTTCAGAACCCACGTCCCCTCTTCTGAGGATACACGCTGTCAGAGTTATCTTTCTAAAATCCATCTCAGATCATGTGCTTCAGTGGCTCTCAGCTACATAGGGAATTAAGCCCCAGCTTCTCTGCCTGGTTTTCCAACTTGGATTTCCAATCCCATCACCCACCAGGACTATTCCATGAACACACAATACCTTACCTTCGTCAATGCAAAGTCACCACACCTATATATCCTTAATGCATGCTAAGAGCTTCAAATAATATCTCTTTATCTTTATAACGTTTTATACAAGAATAAAATAAAACCAGGCTTGGCAAGATGGCCGTGTAGGTGAACATGCACACTGTACAAATCTGATGACTCAAGTTAAATCCTTGGATCTCATATATAGGTGGCAGGAGACGACTAACTCTAGCAAGTTGCCCTCTGACCTGCACATGGGTGCCGTGACACATCCACACCCATGCACACATGTCACACACACACGATAGTGACAAGTAAAACACATCGAAGCAAATAGCAATAATAATATAAACCTTATTTATATTTCATATGATGCTTGAAATATGACACGCCATTGTCCAGATAGACTATGAGTCACACCTGTCTGATTTAATATTTAAATAACCATTCTAAAAAGGGGAAAGAAATAGATGTAACTGATTTTTTTAACAACCTATTTGCCAGCACGCGTATAACCAATATAAAAATTATGAACAAGGCCTCTCATTCCTTTTTCTGAGATTGAGTCATTAAAAGTCATAGGTACTGTATATCTATAGCACACTTCGATTTAGATGTTAATTTTCATTGAAAATACATGAACAGCATTTTAGTTTTAATAAAATGTACAGTAAGTGTAGTAGATAATTTACCCAAGTTGTTATTCCAAACATACTTAGAATTTCAATATATGACCTGATGCAAAAAAATAATTTTCTTTTCATAAGTGAACATTTTCTCCAGAGGACACGGGTTACTAAATGGAAACCTTGGAGCCAGGCATGGGAACTCTTTCTGGATTACTGGTTATTAAGGTCACAGACACTACCAAAGCAACAAAGCCTATTTCTATTGTTTTTTTAATCCCGCCATAGTACATGGTAACATCCAAATCGGTGAAGATATGCACATTTTTTGTGGTAGGACAAAGAAAAAATCAAGCTGGAACTGACCCCAAAGCTTCTCTGTTTGCTAGCTTCCATAGTGCCAGAAGGTGCAAATGCAGGCTGCTGTGAGAGAAAAGTCCAGGGTATTGCTGAGTGGTGACTGGATGCTGCATATCAACCTTGTGGGTACCACTTGTACCCAGTGGTCCAACGGCAGCATGAAGGTTACTGGGGTAACCAAACACTGTTTGATCAGATCTAACATCTGTTCCAAAGAGAGAAATTCATGCCTGATACCATGAACCTGATCAAAACCCCATGACTGAGGAGATCATTGGCCCTGGGGAGAGACCACGACTGTTGTGTCTCTTTTATCTCCCTCTCTCTCTCTATTTAATTTTTAATGATGGAAATAAAAATATACCTAAAAGTGAACCTTCCGGAAAAACCATTTGTTCTTCCCTGTCTTGTATTGATCCTCAAACTTGACCTTGGCCTCTCTCCTGGCCTTGAATTTCAAAGTTAGGTCTCTGAACACAATGTTGTTGACAACAGTTTTGTCCAAGGGTATATCAACCAAGTACCTTGTGGGCGTGAGGTAGTTGTCATTATCGACTTTCACAAAGGACTCGATCTTGGCTCTCTTGATTTTTTTCGCATGCGCTCGCGTGCGTGCATGCACATGTGTATGTAGTTGTTGTTTGGGTGAAGTATGTGAGGGAAATCTGCTCTTCCTCAGAAGTGTAATTGGAAAAGAGAGAAGTGTCTTGAAAGCCAACTCCGATAAAAGTGCAAACCCTTCTGGTTGTCCTGCTGAAACGCAGGAGGCCATCAGCTCATAAGATCAGCTACAAACCTTAGCAATACAGTTTTCATATTTTAAAATGACATTAACATTCATCATGCCATCTTGTACTTTCAATGCATTTTATGTATCATTTTTGTCACAACACCCATTGTTCATTTAGAAAAATATTGATTTGCTGAGTGGTACAGATCTTTCCAATGTTAACACATTTCATTGTACCACATTTTAAAATCATGTTCATTAATATCAACACTGTTTGACTAGGAAAACCATCCAATACCAGGAAGCTGTGAAGCCAGTGGTGGCAGATACAATTTTTCTAGAATTCTAAGATTTGATCTATTTGATGCAGGAATTTTATCAGTGGGGATAGACTGCTCATTGCCTTCTTTTCTTTCAATCTATATGTGTGTGCATATGTGCACATGCATGTGTGAGTGAATGTGTGTGTATATGTGTGTGATGTGCATGTGTACATGTGGGCATGGGAGTGTATGTGTATGGTGTATGTGTGTGCACATCTGGACGCATGTACCTGTGTATGTGTGTGTACATGTGGGCATGTGAATGTATATGTGTGTGGTACATGTGTGTGTACATGTGGGCATGTGCATATATGTGCATGTATGTGGGATATGTGAATATACATGTAGGTATGTGCATGTGTGCACATATGTGAGTGCATGTGTACAGGTGGGCATGTGCATGTATGTGTATGCATGCGTACGTGTAGGCATGTGCATGTGTATGCATATGTGTGCATGTACACATGTGGGCATGTACATGTGGACATGTGCATGTGAAGGATAAAAGTTGGTGTCAGGTGTCTTCCTCTATTGTGTTCCACCTTAATTCTTGAGACAGGGTCTCTCATTGACCCTAGAACTCACAGGGTAACTCACCAGTGAGTTCCAGGAATCCTCCTATCTCTGTCCTCCCTGCCCTCCAGCTCTAGGTTTGCAGGAGTGTGCCACCAGCACCTGCCCTTTTATATGCATGCTGAAGGTCTGAGTTCAGGTTCCCAGACCACCTGAGCTTCTCTCCAGCTCATGTGAGTTGTTTGTCTTGATATGACAGCTTATCTAAATTTTGAGAAAATAGCTGCCAAATAAATAACTGTATTTTAATTAGGAATAATTGCCTATTATTCCTTCGACTAACAATGATACTCCATGAAAAGAGTTCCTGATGCAGCTTAAAATCTAAACAGACACATGTTCTTCCTTGGGGTCTCCATTGACCCCAGCATTTACTTCAACAGCGAAAGTGCTCAGTGCAAACTTTCCATTTTGTCATGGAGAATATGAAACAGATTTGTAAGGTAAAAGGGACAACATGTGAGTATTATCATGAACATAGTTTGAATTCATGAGCCACATGAAATGCTCTTCAGATCCCAAAGATCTGAGGACCATACTTTGAAGGCCCCTGAAACAAAGGAAAGAAAGTTAACCAAGTATGTGGGTAGGCTGCTCCACACACATCAAGGAAAGCCTCCTGGATAAAGTGATACTTTAAGACTACAAATAACATGCGTGTATGGGTGACCCGAGTGAGCAGAGCGCAGTGGAGGAGAAGAGCATGCCAGGGAGACAGTGGGGTAAAAGATGAAAGAGAGACATCCTCAGGATCTACAGGATACTTTGGCTAGGACTTGAAAAGTGGGGAACAGAGAGCAGGAAAGGAGTGGAGGGCTTGACAGCTGGACAGTCAGGCTTCGGAATAGCCTTGAGAACATAGAGGTCATCTCATCCTCTCAGTGTGGTCCTGAAAACATGTCACCTGAATCTAATTATGAGGAAACAACCAGACAAATCCAATTGGGGGGGGGGAATTCTGCAAAACCATTCACCTGAACTCTTCAAAAATGCCAAGGTATTGGAAAGCCAAAAGAAAAATAAAGGAAAGCAGATTAAAGTGACAGGACAACTCATAGCACTGCATCATTCTTTGGTTGGATACTGCACAACACCACACGACACAACACAACACACCAGTGTTTTGGTCCTCTCAGGCTACCATAACCAAACACCTTAGATTGGGTAATTCATAAACCACAGAAAATCATTGCTTAGAGTTCTGAGGGCCGAGAAGACGAAGGTCAAAGGCCAGCAGGTTGTCTCTGATGAAAGCTTGCTCCTTGTTTCAGTGATGATACCTTCTCCATCTTCGAGCGATAAAGGGCAAGGCAGCTCCCTTCAAGTTGCTTTAAGAATATCTTGGTCCTATTCAAGAGGGTCTCTGTTGGTGTGACTTAATCACCTCCTAGGGATTCTACCTTCTAATACCATTGCTGGTGAATACATTTCAGCACAAGTATGTGGGAGAGACAGTCAGACCTAAACAAGGACCACTGTACTGGCTAGTTTTGTGTGTTAACTTGACACAAGCTGGAGTTATCACAGAGGAAGGAGTTTCAGTTGAGAAAATGCCTCCATGAGATCCAGCTGTAAGGCATTTTCTCAAATAGTGATCAAGGGGGGAGGGCCCCTTGTGGGTGGTGCCATCCCTGGGCTGGTAGTCTTGGGTTCTATAAGAAAGTCAGCTGAGCAAGCCAGGGGAAGCACACCAGTAAGTAACATCCCTCCATTGCCTCTGCATCAGCTCCTGCTTCCTGACCTGTTTGAGTTCCAGTCTTGACTTCCTTTGGTGATGAACAGCAGTGTGGAAGTGTAAGCCGAATAAACCCTTTCCTCTCCAACTTGCTTCTTGGTCATGATGTTTGTGCAGGAATAAAAACCCTGACTAAGACACCCACCACAGTACTCTAGTTTGTTCCTCAACTTTGCACAATCGAAAATCATCTAGTAAGAGAGAATGTCAATTGAGAAAATGCCTCCATCAGACCGGCCTGTAGGCTAGTCTATAGAACATGTTCTAGGTTGATGATGTTGTGGGAGAGCCCACCCTATTGGAGGTGGCATCACTCCTGGACTAGTGATTCTGGGTGCTATGAGAAAGCAGGGTGAAAAAGCCAGGAAACAACACCCTGTCCATGGCTTCTGCTTCAACCCCTGCTTCCAGGTTCCTGCCCCTAGTTCCTGCCCTGACTTCTTTTCTTGATGGACTAGCTATAAGCTGCAATAATCCCTTTCCTCCCCGAGTTGCTTTTGATCATGGTGTTTATCACAGCAATGAAAACCAAACTAGGTCACCCACAACTATAAAGGGCAGTAATGGCTCGCCTGTGGAGATATGAATTGTGGGTAATGTGGTTGATAACAACCCAATGTTCCATTTTCTTAGCATGGCATTGCATTGTGGTTACATCAAATAATGTATTTGTTCTAGATGGATACGTGCTGAGATATTTATGAATGTGACTAGTTCAATTATCAACGATGCATAAAAACCTACTTTCACAAATAGAAAAAAAAAGAAAGATAAGATAAATGTAGCAATTGATAAGTCTAGATGTAGGGTGTAGGGGCATTTTGGCAAATTCTCAGTGAATTTGGAAAAATTTCAAGAGAAGTATCAGAGTGCACGAAATCAAAAATTGTTTGGCACAACCAAGGAAAAACATAGCTGAGTGAAGAAGCAGCCTATAGCAAGAGAAAATTCTTTGTCAGAGGTATGTCTGAGAGAGGATAACTATCCAGAATATATACAGAACTAAAAACAAAAATTCAATCAACCCAGTCAGTAAGCAGATTAGGGAAATGAACAGAGAGTCTTCAGTAAAGTGAAGTACAGGTGGCCAGTGAAAATATAAAAAACCATCTTCAGCATCCTTAGCTATCAGGGAAACGAAACTCCATTGAAATGTCCTCTCCCTCCAGTCAGAATGCTCACCATCAAGGAAACAATACCATAAGCAGGGTGCTGCATAAAGGTAGTCTATGTGCACTGCTGGGGATATGAACGTGTCCAGTCAGTATGGAAATTACTGTAGAGAGTCCTCAAAAAATAGAAGGTAAAGAACCAACCACAGAAGTCCTTTCATATCCATCATTATCATGACACCATTCATAATGGCCAAGTTATGAAATCAATGTAGGAGATGCATCAGTAGGAGACTGGATAAAGAAAATGCGGTATATATAGACACAACACTTACATTTTCCTTTGAGATTTTACACAACTTATGCATTTTGATTATATCTATCCTTCACTACCCCACTTCAATCCCTCCTGGCTTGTCCCCTCTGTCCTCTCATGTTGGAGCATGTGAAACCTAGCAGGAGCCACATCCTTGAAGAAAACTGATTTTCCTCCAGCATCCATTGGCTGCCTGTAACTCCTTGACCAAGAGTTGGGGCCTGTGAGTCCTTCCCCGACCCATGCAGAAGTGTTGATCACTATGATTTGGGACAGGTCTTGTGATGGCAACCACAGCCTCAGAGAGTTCATAGATAGCACATTCTTGTTCCATCCAGAGGACACTATCTCATGAAAGTCCTCATAGTCCTCTGGCTCTTTCTCCCCTGCCTTCTGCAATGTTCTCTGAGCCTTGAGTGGAGGGGGTATACAGAGAACCTTTGTTCAGCCATAAAAAGAATGATGATGTATACTTTGCTAAGAATGGACACAACTGGAAACAATTTTAAGTGGAACACAACAACTCAGAAAGACAAATATCAAATATTTTCTAACATTTGTAGATCCTACATTTTTTTCATCAAGCATAAAACTATTTATAAAATATAACACAGAAGCAGAAGAGAGACTGGGAAAAGAAAGGAGACCAGCAGGAAGTGGTGGAACATGGACAGGGACGAGTATGTCATGATGTCTTAGAAGAAATCATCTTTGTAAAGTTAAACCCTGTGTATAAGGAATCTAATTTTTGAAAACGTTGGAATAGAGGGCATTTGGCCCCCCTGCTGGAATCAACGGAAGCCATGAAAAGATGTTTACAAAGGGAGTAATAACTTTTGCGCAGAGATTAAGACAATTCAAATAGGAAAACTCACTGACTGACGTCATCAGACATGAAGTGTGGATGCTGGTCTTCAGAATCAGGCTCCGCCCATCCACAGTACCGTCTTTCTCTCATTTCCCTTTCTATCTCTTGCCTAATTCTTTCTGGTTACAGAAGAGTTGTTTGCCAGGAAACACGGCCTTAGGTACATCTGTTTCCTCACTTCCTCTGAATACCGCTCTCACAAAGAGATTCTATTTGAGGATGACTCTCAGTGAAGAATTCTGATTCTAATTCCAACCAATTACTGAGGCCATTGATGTCAGCAGTGATGACTGGTTCCCTGTTGCCCTTCATTTGACTCTGAGAGTATGTTTCTGTGACAGCAAATGCCAATGTAGGATTGGGTTTTCTGAGAGATTTATTGGGAGAAAAGCCATTGGGAGACTGGAAGATGGATTAGATCAGGAACAGGTAGGGGTAGCCTATACACTGTGATGCAGCCATGCCAGCTGTGAAAGAAGAAATTGAGGAGGAAAAGGTTTATTCTACTCCAGAGTCTATCTATGTTTAAACAGCTGAGTTCATTTCTTTGTTTGTTTGTTTGTTTGTTTTGAGACAGGAGACAGGGTAGTCTGAAACTCATTATGTAGCCCAGGCTGGCCCCAACTAGCCTCCTTCCTCAGCTTCCTGAGTGCTAGTACTACAGACAAGGCCCCACCCACCATGTCCAGCTGCCCAGGAAGCTACATCAGGGAGGAACACCCTAGATACTTACCAGGCTCAGGCATTGTCAAGGAGACACATAGAGAAAGGACAGTTTTAGAGTGAGCACCATGGTGCATCCTGAGGTGACAGTTGGAACCTGCCAGTCAACCCTGTCCTTATTCTCCTAGAAAGTATTTTAGAAGAAAATCTGAGCCCGAGGTGATCACACCTTGCTGGTTAGGAAGGGAGCAAAGCAAAAGAATCCTCCCTTGGTTCTTTAAAGCTACATGTCCTTGCAGACTCATGGCATTCAAGTGTAGATTCTGGAGAAGACAAAATAAGAGGTACAAACTGGATTTTATTTCTAACAGTGCATCGTGACTCGGTCTAGCGGGAGTACATTCCCACAAGCGTAAGAACACGTTCTGGATATCAAAGTTAAAGAAAAGGGTTTGCCTGTCTTACCTGACTTGTTGGGTTTTTAAATTAAACTTCAGAACGCCTGGGAGTGCTTTTGTTTCATACTTAATGTGGTGCGAGCTGGTAGCAGAACTAGGAGCTTCCTCCATGGTCAGCCTTTATGTCCTCCCTCAGTCATGTTGTGCAGACAGCCAGGGCTGGGTCACACAAAGTCTGAAAGATGGATGGGACATTGAGATGGTCTTAGACAGCTGTTAAAGTGAAGAGAGATCGTGCAGGTGCAGACACACACACACACACACACACACACACACACACACACACACACCTGTGTCTGGAGAGATGGCTTAATGGTTAAGAGCACTCAGTGTTCTTCCAGAGGACCTGAACTCAGTTCCCAGCACTCATGGTGGCTCACAACCATCTGTAACTCCAGTTCTAGGGGGGGAATCTAATGCCCTCTTCCGGCCTCCATGGGCATTGCATGCACATGGTGCACAAACATACCAGCAGGTGCAATACCCATACACATAAAATAAAAACAAATCTTTAAAAACAGCAAACAATATGGCAGCTACATTGAAAGACACACACACGCACACACACAAAATCCACACGATCCCAAAGTTCCAATTCTGAGTATGTAGCAGAAGAATCAAAAGCAAGGGTTCACGTATTTATGCATTCAAACTCATGGTAGCATTATTTACTATAGTCGAAAGAGGAAGCAACTGATGTATCGCTGGTGGGTGGATGGATGACAAATATGTGGTGTATGCATTCAATAGAAAATGATTCATCCTTGCAAAGAGAAGAAATTCAAACACAAGCTACAATGTGAACAGAGGAGTTCATTGTGCTAAGTGAAATAAGCCAGGTGCAAAGGCACACATAGTGTGTGCCTCCACTTGCATGAGGTCTGTAAGATGTCAGAGCCATGGTGAGAGACTATGGGGGTTGCTTTCCGGGGAAATGGGGCTGCTGTGGAATGTGGGTTGGCAGTATCAGTTAAAGATGAATGCGAGTATGTGTCTCCTACCCAGCAGGCTATTCATTAGTAATCACCGGAGATAACTGAGTGCACCTGTCCACCACGAGACTTATAGGATGGATATACAAACTGCACTGGGTTCACGAAACAGAACACTATCCAGCAGCAGCAATGGGTATACTACTGCTGCACAGAGATAAATCTCTCACATGCAGAATTATATTTGTATACTTATAAAAGGAAAATTGAAAACTAACTGTAGGTGTTATAAAAAGCAGAGAGCTGCTTGTCTTTGAACAACGAGGACTGGCTGGGAGCAAGAGGGACCAGGCTGCTTCCAGGAGCCCTAGCAGAGACCTGTATCTCAACCCAGATAATGGCACATGGATGTCCTCACCTCGTGAAATTTCGTTGAATTTTGCATGTATCATTTAAAGCACTGTTCTGCAATACTTTGAGCTTTTCCTGGGTTGTGTTTTTTGTTTTTGTTTTTTAGTTTCATTTTGTCTTCTGTTTGTTGAGACAGGGTTTGGGGAAGCCCAGGGAAGCCTTAAACTTGCTAGGTAGCCAAGGAGGGACTTGAATTTCTGATCCTCCTGCCTCCACCTCTCAAGGGCTGGGATTACGGGTGTGTGTTGCTATGCTTGGTTATACCTTCATTTTCAAAAGCTTGTTAAAAGTGTGGGCCAGGGTTGATTAGGACTCTAGAATGACTTCAGAGTCACAGAAATTAGTCTTTGCAGGACCAGTGCTTAGAACTGATCTGACGGATGTCTTAAGATGTCTTAGACCAAGCAGTGGGGCCATGAGAGGTTTTCTTCGTGAAGAATAAACTGGTTGTTAGAAGGCAGGAAAGACAGTAGCAGATCTAGTAACATTTGAAAGTGAGCTGAGTTAAAAGCCACTTTCTGTGCACTCACTGGGTTCTCCCAACTTGATGGTGGCCTTTCCAAGTGAGGAAGCTGCCACCCAGAACAGCAAGCCACTGAGGGGAACATCTCCTAGTAAGTTCTAGATTCCCAATTAAAGCACCAGAAGGCTGGCCCGAGCCTGCAGTGACTCACTCCCCTGCAGTCTGCCTCTGGAGCTGGCTGTGGCTCTCCCTCACTCCTGTGGTACTATGTCCGGATAGACCAGTTCTTGTTTCATTGTTGACAGGTTGTATTACAGAGAAAGAATTTCACATTTTTTCCTCTGGATGCTGACTCTGTCTATGCATTAAATTTTTATACTTTAAAATTTTAATTCAGTGCTTCTACAGAATACATTAAAGGCTTATTTTTATTTGAGCTTTTACATTATAAAGGAAGCATCGGGACATCAAAATAAACTGGGAAGTTAAAACAGCATGCCTAGTCTGAATCCAATCACTGTTTTCCATCGGAGTTCTTTTTAAAAGCCATTTTACTGAAGTATATTTGACATACAGAAAGCTGCACACACATCTAATGTATAAAAATAGATGACGTTAGAGGCCGGCTAATTGCCATTTAAATTGTAGCATACCTTTTAGGTCTTGTCCCTCAGGTTTATTTGTTTGCATTTCCCCCTCCCCCAGCTTCATAATAACAGATCCCTGTAACCTTGTTATCATTTTTTTTCTTTCTGATTTCAGGGCCACTGAACACAGAGCCTCACACAGAGCCTCCCAAGCTCTACCACCAAGTTACACACCCAGCCTATTCGCATGTTTTCTGTCTTTAAAGCTGTGCATATAAAAATAACTTTTCTTATCAAGAGAGCAGAAACTACTTATCACTTTAAAAACTGAAAACTGAAAAACAAAGACATGAAATACAATTTTTATTAACGGAGCAGGAATTAGTATTTGTTGCTTTCTTTCTAGTATCCTTTTATCTGTGAATACATATTTATTTAAAAAGTAAAATCAATAGATACAGAAATCATACCGTGCTTTTAAAAATCATTTATCACATTTTCCTAGCCATTATATATTCCCAGAAGCCATAGTTGTAATAGCAGCATTACAGTTATTAGATAAATATATTAAACATTTCTCCATACAACTTTTAAATCCTTCCTGATTTGTTTCTATGATATGTATCATATCATATATAAGATATATCACATATATATGTATATAACTTTTGCCATGATTTTAAAGACTATAAACTACAGTTAGAATAAAATATAGATTCTAACCTTTAATCAAATAATCACATTTTCAGGACTGCTTTCCAAAGTAGGGAACTGACAGCTTATCAAAAGTTTTGGCTTGGGATTATTATTTATGAATTAATGAAAGTAAAGGAATAGGTACTGTAATATTTATTCATATCAATAAAGACACGCTCACATTAGGGCCTAGAAGTCCTTAACTAATGTTGTCAGGTTAGCTGGATCTTTAAGCACACACCTGCTGGCCTGCTTTCTGGAAGTCTGTCCACCAGCAAGGCTTTCATGATGTTATGCTAAAGCTATTTCTCTGTGCTTGGGGTCCTGGTGTTTCATGGGGTCTGTGCTGCCACACAGGCTCTCTGTATTCTACCCTTCTCTGGCACAACTGATTTAGGATTCACTAGAACTTGGGTCAAGACTCTACAGAAAAATAATTCCCTCTTTTTCCCATTCCAAGAGCCACTGGATTTTCTCCTTTGTACTTTGCTTGATCCCAGGACTAACGGAAAAGGATCTTCTCTTTAGGGAGAGTCCCTTGTCTTCTCACAGCAGGGAGGGTGTGCTCTTGCTCAGTCTTGGCCCAGTCTCACAAGGTGGCATTCATTCTTTCTTACCAATGATTTTCAGAGCAACAGATGTCCCATAAATATAAGTAGGTCAACATGATCTCACCTACAGTTAAAAAGCTAGCAATGTGTTAGAAGAAAGAACTCAGATGAAGCCCCCAAAGGCCTCGGGCTGCACATAGAGAGGCGCTGAGGGAGACAACAATTATAGCATCAAATCATGCACAGTGTCCAAATAACAGCCCCCTTGCCTGCCTCCACGCCTTTAATCGGCCCTAATGAGAACTGCTGTCTGACTTGGATGTAGAAGTGCCATAGAAATGACTGGCTATGCTGTGGTTTTCCAAACAGGTGTGCCCATGAAATACTGAGAGGATTAGCACTCAGCCTTGTGGATATTCATTTTCATCCCCAGTGATGCACTCAAGTGCTCAGTAGCAGGGAGACTCCGGGGCTTGTGTTGTGTGTTCAGCCCCGTATTTAGCCAATTACAGGGGTTACAATTGTTTGTCCCTGTTGTTGGTGGCACATATTAAAACAAAGCGAATGCAGAATTGCTTCATCAAACTTGTATGCTGTTTCTTTTGAAATTTTAAAATTTATTAATTGAAAGTTTCATAAGCACATAATATATTATGGTTACACGTATTCCCCCTTTCCAACTGTTACCTATACCTCTTTCCTCCCAAGCCTCCTTTCTACACCTCTCTCTCTGTCTCCCCTCTCTCTGTCTCTCTCTCTCTCTCTCTCTGTGCATGTGTGGTACATGCATGTGTGGTACATGCATGTGACTATGCAAGTGCCCACAACCATGTACACTCACATGGAGTCCAGAGCAGGTTGTGGGGCATCTTCCTCCATGTCTC
Source organism: Rhynchomys soricoides (assembly GCA_019843965.1). NCBI lineage: Eukaryota > Metazoa > Chordata > Mammalia > Rodentia > Muridae > Rhynchomys > Rhynchomys soricoides. The sequence continues at coordinate 7,823,638 of JADRCH010000097.1, read as the reverse complement.
TCCACCTTCATGTCTTGAGGCACAGTCTTTGACTAAAGTGGAAGCTGGTAATTTTGGACAGGCTGGCTGGCCAGTGAACTTTCAGGATCTACCTGTCTCTGCCTCCCCAGTGCTGGGCCTTTTAATTCAGGTCCCCAGTGTATCCCCCTTTTAGGTGGGTTTGCCAACTCAGATCCTCAAGACTCCCACGGAGTCATCTTTTCAGCTCGCCATGCCTTTCGCTTTGTTGGTTGGTGACCCACTGAGTTTATCAAGGGCCATGCTTCATGAACGTGAAGCTGTCCACTGGAGCATGGGAGACTCAGCAGTGGCTATGGCACTGAAGACAGTGTTATTCCGCTGGTTACCAACTCCCTTATCTCAACAACCATCAACAGCCAGAGAGCTCTCCTTGGAGGGGCAGGGCCCCAGGAGCACCACACCCATCATGACAGGCAATCTTGTGCAGAGTGAGAGCAGGCAGCCACAGCTGCTATGAGTTCATAATTGCACATTTCCTATGCTGTAAGCATACATACAGTTCTTGGTAGCCACACATGTCCTTAAAATGCACCCAAGAACTCAGAACACCCGTGTTTGTTACATTTGCTGGAGAATGACCAAGGAAAGCTTAGTACAGGGGTACTGCTGGGAGAGCAGCGCTATGCTCACCTTCAACTACCTTGATACTTTTCAAGGCTCTCTCAGTGGTTGGCTCCTCTTAGAGCTCACCACTGTCTTAACATTTATAAGACCAAGGAACTTGGTACAGGATAGAATGATATGGTCTACAAGATCTGGAGACCTTGAGAACTGGAGAGAAACACAAGGAATGTGAACGAACAAGCCAGAGATGCAGAGCAGGGTTGCTGTGCGGGCTTTAATGTGGCCATGTGTAAAAGGAGGCTGCTTAGTAGTATTTAATAGTCAGGGAGCCTAATTTAATTTAAAAGAGATTAGCATCATTGCCAGAATGACCACATGCTTATAGTATACATCTATCCTCAAATGAGAAAAGAATAAATGACTCACTCTTCTCTGGGTCAAAAATAAATTCTGATTAAACTCCTGCTGGGCTCTCCAACAGTTCTGCCCAGGGAAGAAGCCCAGAGAATCTGGAGTTTGGTTGAGTTTCAGATTTGATTGTAAGAATCATTTATACTTGGAGATGTTATGTTGTTTCCTGTCTCTTATTTCATGGGGAACAGCTACTGAGGACTGAACCCAGTGGTATAAATAGCAGGAAGTTTCATAATTAGGTTTTCCCATTGAGCAAAGAGATTTATAAATCTTTGGATAGAACAGAAATCACTTCAGAGTAACAGAGCTTAGTGATGTCAGTTTTAATAACTAAACCAACTGCCAAGATTCTGAGATGGAAATTTCCCTCAGGTACATCTTTGGGAATCGTTTAGAGGTCCAGTTACCCATCTCTACCTCTGGGAACAGCTTCCCTCACTTGTATCCATGGTGACGACCATCCCTGAGTGGATGAGGATGCTTGATCCAAATGGGAACTTGGGGCCGAGACTCAGACTAAGTAGGATTGAGGGTGGGAAGCCAGTGATGTGACAGCTCACAAGCCTCCTCAGCAGTGAACTCCACAACAGGCAGGCGAAGAATGATGGAACTCAGCAGTTACACCAGAACTTCATGCAGCAGCCTCTAGGTCTCCTGTGTTTCTGATTCCAGCCATCCCTCTGCATGAGGTAATTCTTACATCTCGCCTTCACGATAAATTTCTCCTTTCAGCCAAAATTAAATCTCATTATTTTCTATCACTTTCTACATGAAAAGTTCTGAATATTACTTTTGGAAATTAACTTTCGTAGCTGTTTACTTAGACCTAAAATCCTTGTTTTAAGAGTTAAGTTTAGACTGGTCCAGTATGAATATTGCTATTAATTTAGGGGAAGGGGTTAAAATTGTCATCCATAATTTTACAAAATCTATCAGCTTGTCATTTTGAAGCAATATATGCTATAGCAAAAATAAATAAATGAATAAAAGAATAAAATAATCAAAAATAAAGCAGAATACCTGTCCATCTCTTTAGAGAGAAAAAGATTTTAATAAGACCCATAATTGGGGGCAGATTCCATGTCCCTGAGTCTTAAAGTGAATTTAACTATTCTATCATCTGTGACTCTAAAAAAAGAACCTACCATGTTCTACAGAGGTGAGTCAATAGTTTTTTAAAATTTACTGTCCCTTTACTCTGTGCTAGACATTAGGAACACAAAGTAGAAAAGGCTCCTCAAAGAGAGACAAATTGATGTCACAACATTTGAAGTGGTTCCTTCCCTGCCACCTCAGTGGTTGACAAATGTTTTCATATTCTAGAGAGGGCAAGGAGCATGCCCACTGGAACTACCAAGGACCAGTAGTGTCTCTGTGTTCCTCATCTAAATCTACCACATGATGGAGAAGCTTTTGTAAAGCTTTACTTCACTCCTTTACAAAAGCAGGAGGGAGCTTTACTTCACTCCTTTGCACCCAAGGAACAGATTCTCATGTCTTCTTCAAGCCCTGTGGGATGTCCAGGGCAAAAGAAGTAGGGTCTCCCGGGTTTTCATAGACATATCCTGTCCACTCTCTCCCACGGGAGCCTGTGGAAGATACAATGGCCTTCAAAGGGCAGGTGGTTGTAACTGACATGGCCGTGTGCCTAGGATTTGATAGGTTCAGAGAATAGAAGTTAGTCTACAGGACAAGTAGACTCTACAGAAAACAGCTCCCTACAGTCATCCTGAAAGGACCCTCAGTATGAGCAGGGACTGAGGAGACTCAAGTGACTCTGCTGCAGACAGGAGTTGAGGGGGGGAAGAAGTAACAGGCAGGTTAGTTTCCAGATGATGCCTACAAGGACATCTGAGAGTCCAGCAACCACCCCCATTACAGAGCCTGAGTTTTGGGGTGAACATTTGCTGGTCAATCTACAAACAAAGTTAAATAACTAAATCGTTACCCTATGCCTTCCTTCCAAGGAAAGGTCCCTGACGAGAGGCTTGGAGTGCCATACATAGAAACTAAGAACACGGTGCAAAGTGTTGTACTTCTTAATATCTGGAGACTGTTTCTTAGTAATTCAAAGTAATGAATGACTAAGTATTGAAAGTGATGAGCTGTACCCTTGGGATTACTAGGAAAAAGTAAAGGGTTTCGAACATGCTCCCAGTGTTTGGAAGCATGGCGGGAGAAACCAGAGCCAAATGAAACTCAGTCAATGGGCCAGTAATTGGAAGGGTGTAATGCTGCTATACAGGGGATGGAGCATTATGGGGGGAAATGAGGGTACATGATTAGGCTTCGGGAGTATAAAGACATCTCCTTCACTGAATTCAAGTAGCGGCACATGAGCATTGGCTAGGCAAGAGAACAAACATTTGGGGGGGAAGGGCATCGTGACCAAGGAGAGGTATGAGACAATTTCTAGAGGCAACAGGAACCATGATCAGCCTTAGAAATTACAACTTAGAGCATGGGTGGTGGTGGTGGTTATTGATGGCAGAGGACGAGTACAAGGTCATGCAGTTTGAGTGTAATCCTGGAATTCTTGAGCATCCAGGTGATTCAGGCAGGAGAGTGACATCTCAGGATGGACTTGCTTTTGCTGTGATCTGACAGGATGCATTTAGATCACTGTTGTGTGTGACTCTCCTTTGAGTCTAGCAACTGCCATCTTGGAGTGTTCAACTGTGCCCCATTTGTGAAAGGATCATCTCAGCTGGGCTTGTTGACTGTTTATATCTCCTCACAGACAGGGAGGATCTCAAGATCCCCACCTGCGTACACTCACCTGCATACATAGTCACTCCCCCTCCACCCACCACCATATGCTGTGCTGCCTTAATTGCACGTGGCCTCAGAGAGGTACTGGCTTATATAGGCTAGGTAGGACTGGCAAAGGAGGTGCCATCCATACTTCTATACATGGAGGCCATCATTCCTGCTAAGTAAAGGCTTTCCAGGTGCAGCTTTTCGTGGAAGGAGCATTCACATCTCTGTGAGTAACCCCCCCCCCCCAACTACGCTCTGTGAAGAAGCCCAATAAATTAATTGTTTCTCCAGAGTGCATGTTGGTGGTATCATGCCTTGGTTTGTCATTGGGTCCTTAGGAGGAGAGGTAGACCTGGTTTATGCATTCTAGAGCTGGGACAGAATTCTAGCAACAGCCATGCAGGTAAGGAGCTGCAACCACATAAGAGATGTTAGTCGTGTGGGTTAAGTTAATGGCCATAAGAGAGGTGATAGGTGAATATTCCAGGAGATGATGTTTCTTCTCAGACTGACGAAGGTTGAAAGGCTCATCATGCACACTGTTCATGATTATTTGCAGAGGAGTTTCTGCTAGGACTATAAAGAATGATACTAACTGGAGAACAGTATGGGAAGATGTATCACAACCAGTGAGAACGCTTTGACATTCCCATTATGATTTCCCTACTTTGGATGTGATGGGTATGGACTTGATCTAAAGGATTTTGATTGCGAGCCTATCTTCATGGAGTTTCAAAGGAATAATTTAGACGTGTATGAGCCACGTACCAGAATAAGCAATTAAATTGTTAGCCACAATGTTTGTGTACAAGGTATTGACAAATGTTGATTCTGGTCTCAGAGTGATAGAAAAATGTAAGGGCAATCACTCTAAGAAGCCGGACTTGGTTCAGTTTGGAAGGCTGTGTTGACATATTGATGAGTGAATCATAAGATTCAGAAATGAAAATCATTTTCAAAATTTTCTATCCAAGCCTCCATTTACCTTAAGAGTTTATAAAACACCAGGGATGGTGGTGATGACTTGGACAAACACATTTTACAAATTATAGCTTGGTGTCATGATTTTGTATCACATCGTCCATTATACTATCTTGTTCACGTGATCTACGTTCATCAGAAGATTTTTTTTTCTAATTTGCTTTTACACAAATTATTAAGTCATCAAAATTTATACTTTCAGTGACTTCATTTCCAATTGGTGTAATTGAATGTAACATTAGTCACTCTTGTCAAATACAAGACTACAGATAATTTTTGATAGTTTCTTACTTTGAGAAGAATCATCTGAAGGAGCTGTTACTCAAGTTGAGTGATTTTATAGCTGTGACAGCATTGGGACAAATTTCTGATAAATTCATTCAAAATACACATTTTAATTACATCTAGGGTCCACAGTGCTTGGAGAACAACTTATCTATAAAGATTGAACTGTGGTGCTGTCGAGATGGCTTAGTGGTCAAGAGAGCTGTTCTACCAGAGGACCAGGTCCATTTCTAGCATCCGCAGGGCAGCTGTCTGTATCTTTTTGTGTAGTTCTTCAGGCTTTCACGGGCTCTGCATGAATGTGCTGCATAGACATACATGCTTGCAAACACACATATAATAAATTGCTTTAGAATCAGTTCTTCATACAAACTAGTTTAACCTAAGTCTGAATTTGATGTTAAATCTGAATATATAGCATCCATTTTAGTGTTTCCTTACACTTGTAAAAACCAAAAGCGGCTTTATATATATTGGTATACATTTTTTAAAACAATGTTAATACATCCCGTCATAGTTGACTCAATTACAAGGGAACATTACTTTTAAAGACATCTTCATTTAACAAAAATAAAAGAGATCTTCCTCATTAAAAACTGGCTCATCTTGACTGGGAGAAGATAGCTCATCAAGTAAAGCTTTCTGACTAAGAGTGAGGGCTGGAGTTCAAATTTCCAGCCCCTACATAAATGCCAGATAGCCTACTGTAAGCCTAGTACTCAGGAGGCAGAGACAGTGATTCCCAGAGCAAGCTGCCTAGCTGAACTAGCTAAATTGGCAAGCTCTGGGTTCAAGTGAGAGATACCGTATCAATATATAAGGTGAAAAGCAGTAGTGGAAGGCATTCACATACAGATATGTGCACAAACACAAGAGAACACAAATACATACACACACATGCACACATACATGCACACACATAATTTGGCTTCTCTGAACTTTCACATGAAATTTTTTTTCTCCTAGTATAGCACATTTTAAATTTAATATTTATATTGGAGCCCACAGATACTTGATTTTCAAGGTTTTTACAGTGCTACGGTTTTTTCATCTAAACCCTTTGAATTTAGTACCCCCGGGATAGGACTCATGATTTAACCACTCCACATGCTCTTATTAAATAAAATAATTCTTCTAATAATTTATTAAAATTTTTACCACCAGAATGCCAGCAGTTTCTACCCTGATATTTGGACTGTGAAGTTAACGTTTGTGCAGATGATGCAAGGCTGGGCTCTGGGGACAGGCAAGCTGTTCTTTCCCTGTGGCCTCTAGCACTGCCCCACATGGATTCCCTCCAGTGTCCTGGGGCATGACCACTGCTGCCATCTGCTGCTTCCGATGGCACTGCTGTCACCATCACCAATATCCTGGCCCTGGAATCCTCTTTGGGTTACCATAGCAGTTCAAAATAGCATAGGTGTGCTTGTAGGCACTAGTTGGTGTTTCTATCATTTGTTATTTGGTATACAAATTTGGCTACATACAAAGCCAGGGGTTTCTGGTGTCTCCCTGCTGTTCAGGTGCATGCCCAATGATCTCTTTATAATTTGTTTACAAACTGTAAGTTCAGGGTTGGAGAGATGGCTCAGCAGGTAAGAGAGAGTGCTATCTTTGGAGAGGACCCAGGTTCATCAACATTGTATGGCTCACAATCACTTGTAACTCAAAACTCCCAGGCATCCTCTGGGTTCTACGAACATCTACACTCATCTGCACACATCTACTCACATTCACGCAATTAAAAATGAGGTAAATCCTTAAAGATGTTTTCAGGGTCAAATTGTCAAGAGATCCAAGATGTTTGTAGTAGCAAGAAACGTAGGTCCCACTAAAGCGCTGAGCCTTCTGCTACTACGAAAGCGTACCCATGCACCACAGAGACTGATCTAATTCAAAAGACCAGTAGTAATGAAGCTCAGAACCTTGTGGCAGGTGAACACTGTCTGATTTAGAATCCCATGTTAATAGAACCACAATGTACAGTCTGAATCATTCTTTAAAAGCCAGAATTATGAAAATAGAATTTGTATAAAGTAAAACCCAATCCTTTGAATGAATGCACATCAGATCTGTAAGTTTTGACAAATAAAGTTGGGAAACCAACACGACACCAACATAACCAGTGCGTGGTATATATTAGAGTGCCACTGCCCCCGAAATATATCTCAGGTGAGCCAGAAGTTGACAGGACAGAGACTTGCTACTGTTACATATTAGTGAGAGATTCTTAGCACGGCATGGGGTTGACTTGATTTGGGAGGTAATGGGAAAATATAACATGAACTGGTGACATGTGGCCTGCAAAGGAGTGTCCTTGCTAGGATGAAATTTATAAGAAATGAATCAAAGGGACTATTTAAGGATCTAAAAATTTAGGAAATACTAGAGCTGTTTTCTTTCCCAGTCATCTTTGGATCCTTGGACGGACTTCTGATTGTTGCTTCTGAAATGTCTTCTTTCTGTGTAGCTCCAACAAAATAACACAAGATAAAGATTTCATAGACAGAACACATACACATGCACACACAGACACACCTCATGCATTAACTAATGCACATGCGTGTATACACATAAACACACACACACCACACAATATACTCACACACACATGCACCTGCATACACCAAGCACACACACATGCATGCATGCACATATACACACACATACACACACCACATACAAAAATCACACACATGCATCCACCCACAACACACACAAGTATGCATACATATATACATAACACATATACACAAGTACACGTTGGTGTGCACACACACAATATGACATAGTCTGATTCAGACCTTTCAACTGTGGAAGATTTCTCAAGGCAATACAGATTGATCAGTTGTCCTGAATAGTTTTGAGTGTTCACAGGGACATTTTTGAAGTGAAAAAAAATCACACAGACTAGCTGGAAAAAGAAAAGAAAAAAGAAGAAAAAGATCATAATTCCACATTCCACAAGAAATAAATCAATGCAGGGAGCTGCATTTAGGGCAGCAGCCTCGATGCCTGATTGCCTGAAATGGCAGGTGGCGAAAGGCAGCTACGGATGCCCAGACCAATTTTTTTCTATTATTCTGCTGTGTAAGCCAACTGAATGGTGCCCAAATTTTACACAGCTGAAACTAAGCTCTGCTGTCCAGGCAGCTTAATTGGAGTGGGTCAAACAGTTTGCATCAGCTCTCTGAATTCCCAGAACTGAACATATTCAAGGAAATAAAACCTTTGTACACAAACACAAACCCTCAGCCCTGTTATACAAATGGGTTGCCTACAGGCTTTGATGGCATCTTTATGAAGTAATATGGAAGTTAAAAATTAAACATGCATGTTTTACTGTTTTATGGGTCCAAACTTGATTAACTGGTAAAGCGTTGGCTGATTGAGCCATGTTTTCTTCTGTTCTCTGATGCTTACATTTTGGGTTGCCAACTGGAAAGAAGCAATTGACAAGAAGAAAATGTTTGCTCCAAGGTATAATGGGTTTATCATAAGGGAGAGAATTGCAGGAGCAATTGGAGGCAACAGGGGGCTCAAGGCTTAAAAAGCAGCCAAGGAAAGGGTCCAGAAGTAGAGTGAGTGGTTGCATAAATATTCATGCATGACGGCAGGCTAATAATAACAATTGCTGAAATATTTTTTAGACATTACCTTACATAGGGTGAAATTAAGATAGATCTCAGTTATGTTGATATTGCCCTCAAATGGGCTATATTTTAGTGGGTGCATACATATATGTATGTGTTAAAGCCAGTAATTTGATTACTGAAAGTAACTGAGAAGCAAGCTCCCAATTCTAGCCTTTCCCGTTGTGATCCATGAATAACATAAGCTGTGAATCATGCCTAGGGGCTCCTACAATGGCCGCACCAAGTAATAACATGTCAACTGTAACTTGGGTTTTTATGGCAGATTTTATAGCAAAGAATAAGATAACCGGATTTATCAAATTGACAGTGATATCATTGACTGCATTTCTTGAAATGCAAATGTTGCTACTGTAACTCATGTGCATCTTGCTTATGGTTCTTTGGCCCTGATATTAGAAGCACTGTTCATCTTTATTATTTGTTCTGGTTCAGGTAAATCCAAAAGATGATGACAGTGTCCAGTTTAAAAATAGTCTCAGTCGAAAGGACACTACACAACCGGGCGGACCTGGATTTTTTTTTACAAGGTCTAGTCCATTCTTAAATGGTCTGTTAATTGTAAATATGTATAATTTATAGGTGTGAGGGAAGAGGCAGAAGGAGGAGGAAGGGGAGGAGAGATGAGAAAAAGGAAAGGATGTCATTAAAGACCAGCCATATCTGGTTGTTGCAGCCAAAGTCATCCTACAGACAGTGTGGTGCTATATACCCTTGTTGGAGCCATTGTCCTAAGGGACAGCAAAAGGGAGTCAACCATGTGTGTCTAGAAGATTAGAAAGCACTCAAAATACGACAATTCTTCAGCGATCACCTGATAATGGGCTTATCAGCATATAGTGATGGGAAGTTTTAGAGAATTGTTTGGGTTGCACCTCGTCCATTGGAGCAAGGTGGTATGAACAGAAAAGAACATTACAAAAGGATGCCAGACAAGTGCTGTGAGGGCACACGGAAGAAGCATCAGGGCAGTAAACTAGAACCCAGCAGACTCCAAAGACTTAGGTGGAAATGGAGAGAGGTGTGTGGTTGAGTGGTTCTGGGCTATGCTGCTTCCAGGATAGACTTAAACAAATGTGACTGTTTCATGCCACTCTATTCCTTCAAGGTCCTACCTCTCCAGTCATAGCTCACACCCAGTGGCAGAGTAAGGCAGGAGCAGGAGCACAAAGGTCTGATGACCTCAACTTGACGTGAGGTAATTCTGACAGATAGCGGATGTATCAGAGCTCCTCAATGGATGGTACAAGGCTTTGCCAAGCCAACCTTGCAGTCAACCTTTTCCTCTGCCCCCCACTGCTTCCTCTCCACTTCTATTCATAGGTCAATCCCAAAGGAACAAACTGTCCCTCAAATTGCTTCAGCAGGTGCCCCAACAGAACGTCTTGGTAGAAAGATACTTCTTGGAACGTCTCATGCCTCGGGCACCTGCTTTGTGCCAAACAGCACTCAAATGCTATCCATGGTTCTAATTTCTCACTCAACAGACACTGCTACTGTTTGCTTGACGTGTGGTCTGTCTAAAAGGGAAACGTGTGCCAGTCAGAGCAGCTTGAATAACAAACACACCTGACAGTTGCATTTTCTCTCCCATGAGTAAATTAGGCATTAGACTGACTGCAAAGGTTAAGACGAGTCTATTCGCAGGCAATGGGCTCATTCTAAGAGAGTCTACAAATTCATTAAGTTGGCCCTTGGTGTTCGAATGTGAAATATGTCTCAGAGCTTCATGTGTTTGGATAATTAGTTCCCCATCAGTAGAGATGTCCTGGAAGGTTATGGAACCTTTAGGATATGGGCTTCACAGGAAGAAGTAGGTAGAGCTTCAAGCTTTTACAGCCAGGGAACACTTCCTGTTGAGCCTGTTTTCTGACCATGGATAAATGATGGGTAGTTGTTTCATTTTCTGTCTACTAATGTTTTCCCCACAAAGATAGCATATCTCCTCAAACTGCAAGCCTCCCAAACTCTTTCTCTCCTAAGTTGTTTCTTTTCAGGCATTTAATCAGACCAATGAGAAAAGTAATACAGGAATTTAGAACCAAGAATGGGATCATTGCTGTTATTAATCTGACTACATGATTCGTAGGCTTTGGACTGGTTTGTATGAGGAATTTCAGGAGTTTGGAGCTGTGGGCTAGAGAACCTCAAGAATGCTGTCAGCAGAGATTAATGGGTTATTCTGGTAGGTATTTGTAAATTCAGACATCTGAGACAAATGCAGACAGTGGAGGCCTGGGTCCTGAAGGTTTAGAAAGGAAATAAGAACTCTTTTGGGGGAACTGGATTAGAAGCCATTAATGTCACAATTCCACAAGAGTATGGCTTTATTTCATTCCTGTTTTGGGAGCTTGGGGGAGATGGAGTTAGAAAGCCATGGAATAATCTGTTTGGTAGAAGAAACTTCAAGAAAAGGGAAGTCTTCAGGCTGTGTCATGACTATTACTCATTGCTCTTATTCAGGTCTGCGGTGTGCGTGTGCATGTGCGTGTGCATGTGTGTGTGTCAGGAGGATAAAGCAGTAAAAGTGTGGAGTTTGGTGAAGGAACTAGCATGAGAAATTTTAAAATTGTGGACATGGTAGATGCAAATGTGGCTGTAATTGTTGAGATTCGTACCATTAGAAAGAAAGACTGTGCTCCATGTTAGAACAGCAGGAAATGCATGCTCAGGCCAAAACTTCACCCATCCATGGTTCCAAATTGTGAAAATTCAAGTTCATTGGAACTAAGAGAGCCCCAAAGGAGAATATCACTGGAAGCATTCCCTGCTCTAAATAAACTACCTATAAAAGTGTTTTCTTAGATTCAGCCACCAAAGCACACAAGAGGTCACTGCAAATCTGAGAAGGGTCAGGCTGCATCTCAAGTTGGCAGCATAACTTGGTAATGTTGGTTACCTGATACTGGCTTTGCTGGCATGCTAAGCAAAAGAACAAAGAGTTATAGAGCTCACCCCCCACCTCCACAGTTTCAGAAAACTGGTGAGCCAGCAATGTGCAGAAGGTCAGATTCCCTGCACAGATGCCCCGAAAGTCCATCATATGAGGCTGTGAAGGTGATGCTGATGCTACAGGAGATTCCAGAATACTGGAGAGGCCAAAACTATGGGAGTTCTGCCAAGGAAAGCTGCAGACACAGAATAGAATTGCCTAAGAGAGAGGTCACATGTAGGAGAGCTTGAAGGGCAGAGCCTCCCAAGGTCATTGGAGTTCAGATTTTGGCTATGGAGCTGTAAGGTTTGGGGACTACTTTGCTGGGTTTGGGGCTTGCTTCCTCTAGTATTTTCTCACTATACTCCTATATACCACTTTTGGATTGAAATGGTTTTGTGTGCCATTATTAGAAATACTGTGTGTGTGTTAGAAATATCTAAATTGGCCAGGCAGTGGTGGCACACGCCTTTAATCTCAGCACTCGGGAGGCAGAGAAGGTGGATTTCTGAGTTTGAGGCCAGCCTGGTCTACAGAGTGAGTTCCAGGACAGCCAGGGCTACACAGAGAAACCCTGTCTCGAAAAACCAAAAAAAGAGAAATATCTAAATTATATTTCAGTTTTACAGGTTTATAGTTAAGAGATTATGCTGAGTCTTTGACTTTGAACAGTGTTGGAATTGGACTCATTTTACATCATGAGGTAGTCATCAGCCTAAGGGGACAATGGCAGAATGTTGTGGTTTGAATGTGAAGTGTCACATAGGCTCATGTGTTTGGACACTTGGTCCACAGTTGGTGGAGCTCTTTTGGAAAGTTGTGGAAGCTTTAGGTGGTAGAACCTTGCTGGAGGGAGTGGATCACTGCCACTAGACCTTGGGTTTCCATAGTTCTTAGATGCTCAGCTTGTAGGTGTGCTGTAGTCAGCTGCCTCAGGCTCATTATTGCCAGGCCTTCCCCACCATAATGGGTGTGACCCCTAAAACTGTAAGCCAGCCTTTCAATCCTTAAGTTGCCTCTTGCAAACATTTGGTCACAGCAATGAAATGGTAGCTAACATAGCCCATATTTATGTCAAGGGTAAAATGTCAAGGGTAAAATTTGACAGTGACAAGGTCAGTTTTAGTAGAGGACACCTGTCACATTGTCTAGTCTCTTCCTGTCCTCTGATGAACTCTTTCCATTCTTTGGGGCTCCCGATTCTCTCACTCATGACTACTACCACCAACGAGTTTCTCTTTTCTGTGGATCTGAGTGTCTTGTGAAGACATGAGCAGACAGAAGGTTGGAATTAACTCATGGGATAGCAGTATGTAACATGGCATATTTAAATGATAATCCAAGAAGGAGGAAGGTGGAGGTAAGATCTTATCTGGATGAGGACTAAGACTGAGGGGTGAAGATCCATGAATTCTTTATACTTCTTTTTGTAAAATCTTCCTAGTCTCTGAAACCTCCAAGGCTCCTTTATTCAGCTCTTCTTCCATTTGTAGAGCATCATAGCAATCAACCAAGTGCCTTTGAATTTCTCACATTGGTCAGTGCATTTCAGATCTAATTATGAGAACAGAAAGTAGTAAGATTTTAAGCCACATTCTGGGGATTATGATAGGAGTGATGGAGAATCTATGACAGCAAGCCCATCTGTGAGACTTCTGAGAGACTGGCCCCAAGCAGCAAATTCCTGTCACTCATACGCTAGAGGCATAAAAGGGGAAGAGCCAAGAGTCCAGACAGAGTTACAGGGCAGGATCTAGAACAACCAAAGTTAACGAGCAGGAGAAGCTGCTAAAAGCAGAGACAGTGAAGGGTGACCAGGTCAGACCAGCTCTGTTACAGAGCTCAGTGCCAGCACTGCCAGGATAGATTCTGTCACTGTAACCTCCCCTTGGGGGACTTTCAGGAGCAAGTAGCCTGTGCTACCTGGTTGAGCATCTGGACCATGAGTTACCTACTTTATTGTAATGACAATTATGTGACCCAAGCATGGTACCAAACATGTCTACATTCGTTCTCTCATAGTAGAACTAAATACTTAATATAAACACATATGACTGTGGTCACTCACAATGAGCTGAGCTGACTGAAAATCATATCAAGGGCTGGATAGGAGATGAGTCAGCAGGTAAAGACCTTGCTGTACAAGTATGGGGAACCTGAATTCAAATTTCCAGAACTCGTGTAAAGCCAGAAACAGCAGCATGGGTCTGCAAACCCAGTGTGCCTACAGTGAGGTGAGAGGAGGCAGACACTGGAGAATCTCCAAAGCTCATGGCTTATGTAGCTCAATATATGAGGTGGCAAACAAGAAGACATCCTGTTTCCAGCAAGGTGAAAGGGAAGGACTGGCAGCAAGGCTGTCCTCTGACCCCAACACGTGCTCAGTACATGCATGCTTCTCCTCACACGAGTGCACACATACAAAATAGAAAAATAAAACCATTCATTCAGGACCCTTTACTCAGTTCAACCCTATTCTTTCATAACTTCAAACTGAAATACATATACCCTGTGAGTAAGAAGTAATATATAGTTAACTGAGGTCTAAGGATTGAAGAATAAACAACCAATAGTTAGCACCTCAAGGAATGCAGTTGTGCACTGTGTTTATAAGGCCCAAACCAAAGAAAGCTGGGAAGTTCCAGCACACACTTAATAGTATGTTGTAAACATTGTCAATTACTCCACAGAAATCCCTGCATTGAATGAACTGCAATTCCTAATTTTGCCATCACTTTGCCTCTGACACATGTTTCTGTTGTGCCTCCATGAAAGCAGGCAGTCTCACTGTAGGCTATGTATTTGTTTCCATTAATAGTCAGCAGGAAAAAAAAATTCTCCATCTTATGGAAAGTTATATTTTTAGCAGGTGTTTTAGAGAAAGTTGCTTATGGTGTTGTCTCCTTGGCATCTTGTTATAATAAGTATGTGGTTGCAGAAGCTGCTGAGACCATAGATCTTTAATTTTAACCCTGTCTATGGATATTTGGAAACAAAACAGATCCTTTAAAGATGAAAAACTTGAGGCTGAAGCAGTGGTTCAATAGTTAAAGGCACTGGCTGCTCTCATAGAGGATCTGGGTTTGGTTCCCAGGACCACATGAAGCAGATTACAATCACCGGTAACTCCAGTTCCAGGGATTCAACACCCCCTCTTCCAGTCTCCCTTTACATATGCATGCATGTAGTACACATACAGACACATGCACATACATGCACACACACAATAAATAAGCAAATCTTTAAAAACCTGAGTACAAATTTTTTATTTGTAGAGAAAAATAGAACAAATTCTGAAATGTTGGTAGAGATTTAAATATTTCTCAAGGAAGCTTAGTTCAAATGTCGACTTGGAGTCTAACTTTTCTCCTTAAGGGAATAGATTAAGCCAACAGAGCAAAGCCTTCACATCCCCTTGTGAAAAATGTGCATCATTTGTTGCTGGTAATTTATCATGAGTGATAAGACCTAACTTGAAAACAATGATTAAAAATTATCTGATGACGACAGAGCAAAATGAAAGTAGTTCAGTCTGGCACAGACAGAGCATTCCTGCAGTCCGCCCCATGTGCTCGACTGGCAATTTTAACAAAAGAATGTCGGAGAATTGGATTAACATTCCAGAGATTTCAACTTCTTTTAGTCTCTATACACGGGAATGTTAAGAATGAGCAGATGGAATTGACTTTGAGTGCATGGGTGAAGACCTTTCTAGAATATGATGCGGGCACTAGCTGCTTTACAAATCCAAATCGCAAGGGTCTGAAAAACTTCTCAGGACTAAATGCAGATCATGGCGTCAGGCCTAGAGGTCTGTTTTCCAAACTAAGGGCTGGGAGACCGCTCAGTTGAGAAGATGCTTATTGTTCAAGCAGGAGGGCTTGAGTTCCTTCCCCAGAACTCAACAACAAAGCCCAGGCACTTACTATGTGTGGTCCTCTCACTGGGAAGGTGGAGCGCTGTACTTGCTATCCCTCTGTTGGAAAGTCAGAGGCAGGAGGACCCCTGGGCTGCGCTGGCCAGCCAACCACCACAATGATGAGCTCCAAGCCAAGAGCCTGTCTCCAAATACAAAACGGGAGACCGGAAGAAGAGCCTGTGGTTAAGAGCACCGGCTGCTCTTGAAAAGGACCAGATTTGGTTTCCAGCACTCACATGGTAACTCACAACTGTCTGTAATGCTAGTTCCAGGGGATCCAACAGCACCAAGTATGTACATGGTGCACATATCTACATGCAAACAAAACACTTGTACACATGAAGAAACTATCTTAAAAACATTAAAACAAAAACACAACCAAGGTGGATGATTCCTAAAGTGCAGCATCAGAAGTGGACCTCTGACCTCCACATGCATGATCTCCTCCACACACACACAAACACATATGCACACAAGCTTCAACAGGATGAAAGCGCTGAGGGATCTTGCATTCACTTATTCCTTCTCCTGGCCTTCCTGGCTTGTAGAACCAAGCTTTGAACCTCTGCCTTGTCTCTCCAAAGAACTCCATTAATAAGCATTCGGGGTGGGTCCATGGGTGCTTAACTCCCTTGGTTTCTCTGTGCCTAAGAGTCTTTATTTCTTCCCCTACTTTAAAGGCTGATGTCCCTGGAGGTAGACTCTAGACCGATGGCTGATTTTTTTCTCTCAATGCGTTATTCTTTTGCCTCTCTTCTTGCTTGCATAGTTCCTCAATGCTCAGTCCTAGTCTTTATCCAGGCAAGGCGTTCCCCACACTCTGCCCTCCACCTTCTTGGATTTTCATTTTTCTTCGGCCACTTCTCCTGCTTGGTGTCCTCGGTTTTGTTTTTTTTTTCCAGATTTGGAAGCACTTGACTGTGGACAGTCCACCCCGGAACCCATAGGCATCTTTCCTGGCTACAGTGTTCTGGTTCCTGGCATTGCCTTTTGAGTCTTCCTTTGCTCATATTGCCCATCTGCTTTTCTATGCTGTGGACTTTTCCCACATGAATCAGAGTTCTAGTACTTTTCTAGTCCTTGTTAAAGTCTGTGAAAACTTTTGTGATATGTTTATCGGCCCTGTGTCTCTGGGATGTGACCCTTATGTGCACCATGGCTTTCCTCGTCTTAGCTGTGGGAAGGCTAGCAGATACACTAGGTGGTGATTTCCCTGCTTCTTATATGAGGTAAAGCTTTGAGAAAAATCTTTCTCTTGGTGCAGTAGCCTGCTTATGGAGAATGCCTGGGGATGTTTCCCCTCTCCTACCAGAGAAATAAGATTGTCTCAGACACTACCATAAAAACCTTCTAGGGTTCCCAGGGGTCAACTCTTTAAAAGTGTGGAAATCCTGTGAGGTCATACAATATGTTCACTCATTCTCATTCTGGTTTACACCAGCCCTCCAGTGGTTCACCATAGTTACCCGCTAAGTGTCCCCACCAGGGTGTGGCTTTCGCACCTGCTGTTTAGGGTAAGCAATCTCAAGTGCAATTCCCTTTAAGCTGCTTTTTATTTCTTTTTTATTATTCTAAGGATGAGGTAATTTTTAAGCCCTCACATGTCGGACTTGAAACTGGAGGCCTGCATGTATGTATTTTTAAATTTTTCTTTAGTTTTGAACAACGAAGTGTGATCGTATCTTCTGCTCATTCCCTCCTCTCTACTAACCCCATAGGCTCCCTCAATAGATTCTCCTCACAAGTTTTTCCTTCCTTTCCCCTTCCTTCCTTAGGGTTTGTCTTTTTTGCCTTGGATGTCCTGGAACCTATTATGTAGACCAGGCTGGCCTTAAAATCATAGAGATATGTTTGCCCCTATCTCCTGACTGCTGGCATTGAAGGTATATGCCACCATACTTAGCTATTTATTTACTTTTAGATAACCTATTAGACTGGTCTGTGTGCTGTTTGTATGGGCACAGGTGTGGGGCTATCCACTGGAGCACTGGAATGCTAGCAGTGGCCACAACCTCACAAAAGAATGACTGAATTTTCCCTTCCCCAGGAACTATCAACTACCAGTTGTTCCTCAGTAAGGTGTGGGGCCTAGAGATCATCTACTCCAACAATGCTGGATTTTTGACTGACTCTCTTCTCTGTGTCGAGAAGAGACTTATCACTGAGCAGAGGGATTGAGTTGTCATTGAGAATCCCTGTGAACCAGAATCCCAAATGTCTCTGTTATCTTTCATCCATAGTCCTAGGCTTTGTGTTGTGTATTTATTATGCATATCTTATATCAGTTATTTTCTTAATGTTCAATGAACTCCCCTCAGATCTGATGGTTGAAAACAATAAACATTATTTTTCACAATCCCTACCTGGAAGCAGAGGGAAACTCTTATTTCTTGATAGGAAGTAGCTCTCTTGATTGACTGTACCATTATATTAGCAGTTGGCTGAGTGTCAGCAGGGTGACATGAATGACTTGGTCAATTGTCTATCATCATCAACAGTACACTATATGGTCACAGATTTCCCAAGACTGCAAGAAAGACTCAAGTGTGATTGATGCCTGAGCACCTTTCAAGCCTCTCTTGGGTCAAATGTGTTATTACTCTGATGTCATTTCCTTCTCCATGACCAGTACCTGGAGGGGCTCAACCAAGAATCTCTTGGGGTCATAGCGATAAGTGGGTATACTACAGAAGCTTCTTGACCTCAGGGAAAGCAGCAAGCAGGGAGGGGCAACCCAAGAAGGAACCTATTAGAACCTTCAAAGGCATTGACCTATTGACCTACTTCCTCTAGCTAGGCTGCACCCCCAAATTTTCCACAGCAGTGCTACCAGCTGAAGACCAGGCCTTCAACACACGACTTTGTGGTGACATCTCTGCTCTGTCTTTTGTTTATTTGTTTGTTTGTTTGTTGAACTTTGTATCAACAGAACTCACTCTATAGACTAACTAGGCTAGCCTCAGACTAAAGAGATCCAACTGCCTCTGCCTCCCAAGTGCTGGGATTAAGAGCATGAACCACCACCACTTGGCCTCCTGTCTTGTTTTTAAGGAGTTTGTTGTCTTTGGAATTCTACAGTCATAGTATGATGTGTCTAGGTAGTATTTATTTATATTTAAAATTCATTCTTCTTCAGATGGCTTACCAATATAAATCTCTGGGATTCCTAAAAGTTCCCAGGGAAAAGAACATGGCAAAGAGATGTATGCACTGTCACATGGCTTGGAGACTTAAGCTGTTGTGACTGGTGTATTGGAATTGTGACCTTACAACCCAGGGCAGACTGGGAGAACAAAAGAACCATCTGGAAGGTAGTACTGGATCATGAAGTGCTCATGGTAGGAGCCCCAAGTCAACAAAGATGCAGGCTTCAGCAGCATATATTCCAGGAGTGGGTTTGTGTGTTAGCTGTGTGTTCACACACCTGTGTGTATGCATTACTAATGTATACATTGTCATGTCCATAAAGGAAGAAAGATCAATGCTCATTATTAAACTGCAGATAGGCTCTTTTGCATGCACCTGCTTGCTCTCTCGGACATCTCCCTCCCACATGATGCTGGAGACTGGGCAGAGGCCAGCACCAGGTATGTCCAGGGGCCTCCAGAATTGTGAGTTGAATACATAAGCCTCTTCATGCTAGGAAAACACTTCTTAATGAAAACAAATGTAAATATAATCTCAAACAGGACAAAGAAAATTAACTGCAAGCATGTCTATTAGATTAGACTGGACATCACCATCAATAGCTGGGCCGGGTATCTAGGTCCCCATTCTTCCATGAAATTATTTAATTCCAGTGTGTGTGTGTGTGTGTGTGTGTGTGTGTGTGTGTGTGTGTGTGGTGTGTGAGTTTCCTATGTCTTTTTTTGATTTATTTCTGGAGTTCTTATCTCTCTTTCAGCATCTTCTCTTGATACTGGTCTCTGCCTATGTGAAAATGATTTCACTGACTTCATTCTGCAGACAGAATGCACCACTCCATATAAAGGTTTAATATTTTGGGTCTTAACACTTCCTTCCCATTAGCTCTTGCAAAGTGATTGGATATGTAAGGAAATAATCACCCCCCCCAACCTGACTTTTACATATCTACTGTAGTAGTTTTATGAGGAGCAGTATGAATATAAGAGATATTGATGTATTTCATTCTCCCCTGAGCCACTACAGAGCAATGACTTGCACTGAGTCAGTCACCATGGGAAGTGCTTTATAATATTAAGCAGATTAGTCTCCACAACACAACACAAGTGGGGCATGGTTATTATCTTTGTTCTTCTAGGTGAGAAAAGTAAAGAGCCAGAGGTTAATTTACATGGCTGGAGTTTGAGCTTCTCAGCTCTCCCTGCTGTGGTAGGTGGGGCTCTCTAGCAAATAGAGCCAGAGATGGAAACTTTAGAAGGAAGCAGAAGGAGGCAATATTAGGCTGAGGATGAACTAGGCCTAATCACAGTGTCCATAAGCTACTCAACACTGTCCGAGTTAGGGTTTCTACCATAAACACCATGTCTGAAAGGTACTTGTGAAGGAAAGGCTTCATGTTACTTATACTTCCACATCACAGTTTATCATCGAAGAAAGTCAAGGCAGGAATTTGGAGGTAGGAGCTGAAGTGCAAGCTATGGAGGAATGGTGCTTGCTGACTTGCTCTTCCTGGCTTGTTCAGTTTGCTTTCTTGTAGCTCCCAGGACCATCTGTCTGTCTAGGGTTGACACTGCCCACAGTGGGCCCTCCCACCAATCATTAATCAAGACTATATACTGCACAGTCTTGTCTACAGGGCCAATCTTATGGAGACATTTTCTCAACTAAGATTCCCTTTTCCCAGATATCTCTAGGTTTGTGTCAAGTTAACAGAACCAACCAGCACTGACTCCATAAGAGTTCTGATGCTAAGGTGACCCTTGAGAATTGTTCCAAGTTGTTCAACCACTCATCAGATGAAAGGGAGGCATGGCCTTGACAAAGCATCTTCCAGAGAAGGGCAATATCCAAGGAAGCAGGCAGTGGCCAGTGTCTCTCACATGTATGCCTATGAAGCAATGAGGAATTTCTTTAACACTGCAGATATCAATTGAGTGAGCTACATGGAAGCTAACACTGTTAGTTCTCAATAGCAAGGTCCTGGTCATACAACTTAAGAGATAGAACTATGAATAGAGCAGAGGCTGTATCACATAAGCCTGCAGTCCTGCCATTCTCCAGTGCACCTTCTTAAAGAAAATATCTACTGGAATTTTAATTCTAAATGACTAACATGAGGGTTGGTGAGATGACTCAGCACAAGCATGAGGGCCTGAGTTCAAATCCCCAGCACCCTTGTAAAATGCTGGATGACACTCATGCCTGTAACCCTAGCACTATAGAGGACAGAGTCATGAAGATCCACTGAGGCTTCCTGCTTGCCATCTTAATGCTAGGTTTAGTGAGAAACCCATCTAGGGAATAAGGTAGAGAGAGATAAAGCAAGATACCCAATATCTTCCTCTGGCCTCTGCATATGTACAGTCATACACATCTGCACAAACACACACACACACACATGCACACACGCATGTACACATGCACATGCACACACACACACAACACACAAGAGAAAAATTAACTTGGTATATGATGGCAGACCGATTAGACTTAAAAGATTATTTAAGTCTCCTTGAGATGATAAGGGGAATCTACTTCCCCTTGGGTCACTAGGCATGGTTAAAGCCCTGCTAAAGCTCTATTCAAATCACTACTAGTTTAAATTTATTTTGTAAGCACTCTTGGTGTTTATTTCTCTATAACCAAGCAAAGATGTTGGGGAATGGAGCAATTTTTCCCGTTAGCAGTTGTTGGGTTCTTCTTTGTTTCCTTGGCTACCTTAATGACCATCAGTCAAACAACCAGCAACAGCTTTCTTGAACACTAAATGGAGAAAATCACACGTTTGGAGCTGATCTCTGGGTCCTTGAAGGCATAGTCTCTGTAAAGGCTATTTGAAACAGGCTGTACAAGTCTTTGGGTTATCCTAAGTCTGAGTGAGCTCTGGATGCAACTGCAGAGCAATTTCCCTGCTGAGCCGAAATGGCTGTGACTGGCTCATCCCGCCAATACACACACCCCTCTGGCTACTTGAGCAGGCCACTAAGTCTCAGAGTGAGCTGGGAGACATTTTCCTGTGCTGGCCCTCCTAGTGCTACACCATTAGCCCCAATAAAAGGCTTTTCATGGCACTTTTCAGAAGTGTGCTATGATGAGCCAGAAGCAGAAAGAGAAGCAGCGGAGAAAGCAGAGTCGCATCAGAGGTGGTAGAGCATCAGCGAAGGATGACCTGTGGCCGGGAAGAGGCAATCCCTGTCTGATAGCTAACAGAGCAGTCTCTGGGTAACACAAGGGAGGTCAGAGATAGAAAGACGACAAAGGAGAGCCTAGAGCTGAGACTGGAGGAGGGTAGATGGCCGTGAGGAATCAGACAAGAGAAACTTTAAGCAGAGAGATTTTAGAGAGGTCAAGCCCATAGGGCCAAGGACCTCAGGCCCTAGACAGAGAGCTGTAACATAAATGGAGGTAAGAGTTAAGACCTTCCTAGACCCACGGAGAAGTACTGCGATATCTGCTCTAAGGGTCTATACCTGAGATGACGGTGCTTCACTAGAGCGTGCCACCTGCAGCTGCTCCCACTTGTCAACTGCGCAGCTGGCTCCTGCTGCCAAATAAAGGGACACAACCGTGCTGTAGACCAGCACTTGAAGAATTTCTCTTTCTCTAGTCACCATTTCTGCCAGCCAGACATCCCCTGAGTCTTACTTCCATTTCTCCTCATCTCCTGATGCCTGATGATTTTGTCCATAGTAAGAATCATGTTTGAACTGTTAGCCAGAATTCCCGGTATCTATCTCCTTAGAATTTTCCTGCCCCCTTTCTGTCTTTTGGCTAAAAATTCCTACTTGGCCAGTCTATATTTGGAGTTGAACCCCATCTCCCTTCCTCATTGTAACACCCCGAGTAGTGGCCCCCTTACCTGTCCTGATGCTGAGTAAGCCCTCCTTTTCCATGTTTCAAGTACCACAGATGGTTGCTTCCATAGCATCCCTGGCTCCTGTTGATCATCATCAGCCCTATTCTCTCCATTGCAGACAAGGAAAGAAGACTTTCTTCCTTTCACTTCCACTGGTGCCATAAGCCCAACCAATGAAATGAATTTCCCATCATCCTCTCTGTTTCATTGGCATTCTCACTGTGAGGCTCCTTAAAGGCAGCATCCATCGCAGCTACTTTCCATTTTGACTGTTAAGCATGCATACCAAACACCAAGTGACCCCAGAGGCTACTTTGTACTCATAATTTGTGGCATACATTGGATGGTTTTATTTTTATCAGAAAATTACGGTTTTCCTATTCAAACAATTTTATTATATTTTTAGGTGTGAGCTTTTGTTACGCATCCAAGTTAATTTTTCTCCAAGGGATCCTATATTAATTCATAAATTGAACCAGTGAGAGAATTGGATTTGACATTCAGGTCCACTTATATCTAGCTTATTTTTAAGCTCCTGAATTCTAGAAAGTCAAAGCTATACTAATAGTTTGCTAGGTTACAATACCTGACAGTTATATGGTGACACGTTCCTTGCCATGTTTGTCTCCATAAGCTCAGAGGGAGCAGATGAGACGCTATGCTTGAGTCCCCAAACATTCTTTTGCTTTTTAAAATCCCCTGAGGATTTCATGCATGCGTACAATGTATTTTAATCATAGATGTCCCCACTCCTCTTCCCAGTCTCTCATATCCCCTTCCCAATTTTGTGCCCCCTCCTTTTTAAAAAAAGAAATGTAACCCACAAAATCCAAAATCGTGTTATCCGAATGCACACAGTGTGAGGCTGTTTTAGATTTGTCATATAGAAACAATGGAGAATACAAGCATATAAACAGATAGATGCAGCCACACATTGTGTACCACAGGGACAAGTTCCGAGACATAAACTAGAGGTGATTTGATGCTGTGCTAGCATCATAGGTGAGCCCATA
Organism: Rhynchomys soricoides; assembly: GCA_019843965.1. Classification (NCBI taxonomy): domain Eukaryota; kingdom Metazoa; phylum Chordata; class Mammalia; order Rodentia; family Muridae; genus Rhynchomys; species Rhynchomys soricoides. The sequence continues at coordinate 7,800,096 of JADRCH010000097.1, read as the reverse complement.
ACACCAAGATGGCAAAGCTATCACTAAGTGACATAGTCTCGTGGACACAAACGTAGGAGGAGGGGAGCTCAATGAGGAGGCGCCTCCATCAGATTGGCCTGAGAGCAAGTCTGTGGGGCTCTTTTCTTTTTTCTCTTTCTTTCTTTCTTTCTTTCTTTCTTTCTTTCAATTCCAATTGATGTAGAGGAGCTCAGCCACTGTGGCCACTGATACTCCTGGGCAGGTTGTCCTGGATGGTGTAAGAAAGCAGGCTGAGCAAGCTTTGAGGGAGCAAGCCAGTAAGCAGCACTCCTTTATAGCCCCTGCTTTAGTTCCTGCCTCCAGGTCCTTGCCTTGAGTTTCTGTCCTAGCTTCCCCCAGTGATGGACTGTAACCTGTAAGCTAAATAAGCCCTTCCCCCCCAAGTTGTTTTTGGTCATTGTTTGATCACAGCAACAAAAAGCAAATGAGTAAAGTCATTATCATATATGTAGTTTACTTTTGACTAAAATGTTATGTAGTACATGGACTCTGTGCATGTGTTTTTGTATATGTCTGTATGTGTGTCTCTGTGTAACTCTGTGTTTCTGTGTATCTATGCATATGTTTCTATGTATCTCTGTGTGTCTGTGTATGTGTGTGTCTCTCTCTCTCTCTCTCTCTCTCTGTAAGTTTGTGTGTATCTGTGTATATGTGCCTGCATATTTTTCTGTGCATGTGTGTGTGTCTGCCTGTCTGTCTGTCTTTGTGTTTATTAGAGCTGGTAACAGAGATATAGGAAACATAAATAACTTACATGAAGGCATATTTTAGATTAATATCTCAAAGGGACAACACTCCAGTTAAGAAAGTCTCTGACTAAGTCTGAAAACAAAAAACCCAAGCAGGCTGGCATCTGTAGTGGTTGAGGCTTCATAGGTAGTCTTTAGTCAGGAGCTTCACAATGGAAACTGATTTGTTTGACTACAGCTATCAATGATGTCTCTGGCAGAATCTGGGTCACTAGATAGAGTAGCTGAACTTCTTGAATGATTCTCAGAATAAGGTCCCTAGGGCGGCAGTGGTGGTAGCAGTGGTGGTAGCAGCAGCACTTGTGACCTTGTAGAAAAGGTGAATCCTCTTGTCCATACCAGGTCTCCTGACTGGAAAGTGGGATGGGGAAGATGGGGAGGGCAGGGTTCCATTGTATAGCCCCTCAAGTGGTTCTGATGTCCACAAAGTGTGAGAGCTGTGTTTAGAATTTCTTCTATTCCTGAATCTTTTAAAACCCATGTAGAGACACATGTATGGACACAGAATCTTTACAATAGTAGTGTGAAAGAGCTTGCATTAAAAACAGTTGTATCTATTAATAATATCATATGCTTGCAGACAGGAGTCTAGCATGGCTGTCCTCTGAGAGGCTCCATCCAGCAGCTGACTCAGACAGAGAGACACCCACAGCCAAACAGTGGATGGGGCTTGGGAACTCTTATGGAAGAATAGGGGGAAGGATTGAAGGTCCCAAAGGGGATAGGAACTCCACAGGAAGACCAACAGAGTCAACTAACCTGGACCTTGGGGCTCTGAGAGTCTGAACCATCAACCATCCCAACCAAAGAACATACACAGGCTGGACCTAGGCCTCCCACACATATGTAGCAGATGTGTAGCTCGGTCTTCATGTGAGTCCTGAACAACTGGAGCAGGGGCCATCCCAAAAGCTATTGTCTGTTCGTGGGATATGTTCTTCTAGCTTGGCTGCCTTGTCTGTTCTCAATGGGAGACTTGATGTGCCACGGTGGGGGGATATCCAGGGGGACCCCAACTGCTCAGAGGAGAAAGGGAGGAGGAGAGGGGAAAGGATTGTGGGAGGGAGTGACTGGAAGGGGGGCTGTGAGTGGGATGTAAAGAAAATAAGTTTTAAAAAAAGTAGTGTCGGAGGCAGATTCTCCACATGAGAAGGTTGGGTTAGAACAGGTAGTGTCTAAGTTGCCTTTGCTGCCTCTTTCTATGTGGTTCATGCTTAAATGGCAGCAGTTACAAGTTACTTGGGCAGCCTCAGTAGAGAAGACACCATGGCTGAATATAATCTCAAGTAGTATCCTGGTGAGCAGTTGGCAGCCGGAGCCATGTTTCAGGAGATGAAAAAGACTTCTTTAAGGCAGTTGGAAAATGACTTCCATTGGATTGTTAAATGCGCCCTCCCTGCGGAGCCAGAGCCAGGCAATGCAATGCTGGCTCATCTCCCAGCTGCTTAGACAGGTCAGGCCAGATAAGAGCAGAGAGCAGGAAGACATGTCTTGACTGTTTCCCGGCTCTTTCTTCTACTTCCTAATTGATCTGGGCTGAGCAGAGCAGGCTCTTGTTTTCAAAACTATAAAAAAGGTGGTTACAAGCAGCTGAGAGAGGGGTTGGAAAGTCCTGGAAGCATACTTACCTAAAATCTTTCAACTGCCTAACCCTGACAGAAACACTTGGATAGAAGCCATCAGGCTTCTAAGGGGGAGAATGTATCTAAAAATAATCTAAAAATACTAAGGCAAAAGCAAAGCTGGCTTACGCTTTGGCTTGGTAATAAGACATAATGTTATGAAGATTATGTGGTTGTGTAAAATCACCTCTGTGATTGACATGCTTTATTAGGCCCTGAAATATAGAGCTATGTTCAAATATATTATTTCAACATATTCATTTTCAAATGGTGTTGCATATTTGTCTTAATAATTCTATAAAACCTGGAATACCTGGGGAAATTAATTGTCTGTCATTGAGCAATGCTTCATAGCTACCAGTTATGGTTCTGAACACATTATCTATTTTAATTCAGAGAAGCTTCTGGGTTGTAACATTGAAACTTTTTAAAAAAGATTTATTTATTTAGGTATTTTATGCATATGAGTGCTCTCTCTTCATGTATATCTGCACACCAGAAGAGGGCATCGGATCCCATTACAGATGGTTGTGAGCCACCATGTGGTTGCTGGGAATTGAAGTCAGGACCTCTAGAGGAACAACCAGTGCTCTTAACTGCTGAGCCACCTCCTCTCCTGTCCATTTACTCCCCGTTTTTAAGACACTGAAGTATTTTTAAGTGTGAGGAAGCTATTGTTAAGAAATTTATAGACGTGAACCCAGTAATAAATAGTACAAGGACAGGTTGGCCTCTGATATGTTCAGCTCCAAACTCTGTTCTCATGCGGGATCAGCTGCCATGATTGATGTCAACAGATGCAGAGCAAACAGGTCAAGTTTTCAATGGGAGACTGCCCCACATGAATGGGATTAGATGTTCCCAGAAAAGACATCTAAAGATGCTCATCCATTTCTCAGATTGGAGAACCCTCTGCTTCCAAATGACACAGCATCCACTGAGGTGCAATCCTGGAAGCAAGATGTTCCCCAGGACCACTCTGGAACATTACTAGTTTGTTTGAAGCACAGTTCTCTGCAGGTTTCTCGGACTCTCCAGGAAGGATGTCAAATTGAGCTGCCAGTTGTATGGACTGCACAAAAGGGAAACATACTCAACTGCCAAGGCACAAAGTCAAGTCACCTCTGAAGGCCTGTGGCCCCACCAGGTATCCGATAACTTCCTTAGACCTGGAGTGGATTTATAGTTGCCATCTCATCTGCTAATTATAGTCTGCTCACCAGGAAAGCCCTCCTTGATCCAGCTAGACTAGGAGAGGCCATAGTGATTACTCTTTATTTATAAGTGATTGATTCTATTTTCAACTCGAATTCCAAGTCCCGTGTAAATACGTCCCTGGAGAAAGAATTACTATGACAACTGTTCGTTTGCTGTGGTGATACATTCACAAGCCTGGTTGTTAGTTACCAATGTAGATGCAGAGAGAAATGACATCCCCTCAGGAAATAGGACTCTGGGTCAGACCAAGCCTCAGTCTGTAGGTTCTAAGTCCTGGCCTCAGGTTAGCATGAGCTCTGAAGGACTCCTGTGGTGAGTGTTGGGTCTCCAAATGCTGGTCCTGAAGCAGCTAGGTTCCAAACTCCATTTGAAGAGCATTGCTTCCAATTAACACGTGATTTTGGGAGCATATGGGAGTAGGGGGTAGGTGGGAGGGGGTAGGTGGTGCCACCATGTACATGTGAAGTCAGAGGACAAATTGTATGAGTCACTTTTCTCCTCCTAACTTGTGGGTTCCAATGATTGAAGTTGAGCCTTCAGGCTCAATGGCATGCCCCTTATACCTGCTGCTGTGTTTTTTCCCCTAGGACATGATAAAAGTGATTATGTTTAAACCACACATGACAATGCCCTTATTAATTTATTTACTTAATAATGACTTTGCAGACATCTGTTCTGAGCTAGGCACCAGCATCAACATTGAGGGTACAGAAACATCACCTATTGTGATTAAATAAGTGAATCTGGTGAGAAGGTTACATCTTTACCTTCAAGTAGCTCACAGAACAAGAGATTACAGTGCAAAGTGATAAATGGCTTCATTGCAGGATTCTGAAACAACCATAGTTTATATAGAGAAGAAGAAGTGAGTACATTTCCCAGGAGGAGTCAGAGGACGTTTCACCGCAGAAGGGATGATGGAGCTTGAGGAAAGTAAACAGGACCCTGCGTGTTGATAGGAAACGTTACGTTGAGAGGTAGCTAAGCAATAGGACATGGTAACAAGAGGTGCCCTGCTGGTGATAAGCCTAGAAGATCCTAATGGGAGCATCATAAGCCATGGGTTTGGCTCTCACTTCTCCTTGATGGGAAGTCATTAGAAGAATGGAAATAATGCCATTAGATTGCCTAATGATGTCTCTGGGAGTTGGTAGATGGGAACGAGAGTATGGGAACACTACTGAGAAGGGAGTTACAGGCATCAGGCAAGAAACAACAGGCTTCCAGACCAATGCTTACTGCTGAGAGACAAACGAAAGGTACACATGTCTGAGAGGCATTTGGAAAGAGCATCAGTGGGTTCTAGCAAGGGATGGAAGAAGGGGTCGTGAGAAGGTGGAATGATGCCTCACTTGACATAGTTCTTCCTGTGCATCACATGAGAATGTGTTCAATATGCTTTGAGGTTCATTATAGACATTCATTCATTTAACTGAGCATCCTCGGAGGCCCTGTTATTAGTCCAATTTTACTGATGGGGAAGTTAAACTGGAAGGATGCTAAGTAACTTACTGTGCCTCACACAGCTAAGTGGTAAAGACAGGACTTAGATACCAGCTAGTCTGGCTCCAGGTCCTTGCTCCCCAAATCTGTCTTAAACAGTCTCACAGGACATGGTTTTACCCGGGGTAGCTCAGTTCATGGAATCCTCGAGTGATTGTTGTCCTTATTTTGTCTCTCAAACACCAACCATATCCTTCCCACTCTGATATATATGCTTCTGTGGCAGTCTAAGTTGAAGCAAATGGGGCTGGAAAGGATGCCAAAAAGAAACCAAAGGTCAGAGTTGGAGGCTGATTTTCAGAGCCACGTGATTGGCAGACTCTATGACACAGTGCATTTGAAAGAAAACCCAGCCATACCCATAATGGATGGGCCCCCTGATAATCACTAAAACCTGCAAGACCAGTCATTGCTTTATGAGAAACCTACTTAGCATATATAGTGGGCCATTATTCTCCTGTAGATCACAGGAGAAGAATCTCCATAGAACACAATGGAGGCTCCCCATCTGATGACTCTAGGAGTGAAACCAAATGGATACGGAGCTAGCTAGCTTCAAGTCCATATGCTGGCCCTGGGGGAAGACAACTTACTAACAAATAATCTAAAAATGACTTCCCCACTCCCCAGTTTCTCATGCATATATTCTTCAAACTTGGCCCAGTTCCTCTGAGCTGAGAGCAGAAGACGGGCAAAGCTCCCGGGAAGTGAAATCGTCAGGAAGATTCTTCTAAAACCCATTGGGTGGCATCAAGCAAGCGACCACTGAGGAAATGTCTGAGTCCTTTTTAATGTGCCTCCAGGTTTCTGTTGCAGTGGCAGAATGGGAGTCTTTGTGTATCCTGTAGTCTGTGTTATTGGCAGAATTTGAAGATGAATCCTTGAATAGAAGGCTACATTAGCATTTCCAGGAACTAGAATAGCAGGATAAAAAGAACTGCTTATGTTGGTGGTGTAAAAAGTAGAAATCTACAATTATCTTATAAAGGCGCACGCACACTCACACACACACACACACACACACACACACACACACACACAAGTCAAAAATTATGATTTCCTCATAGAAGACAAAACATCCAAGCATGCTTTGACATGCTGTTTGGCACACCTCCACTGCTTGGAGCCCTTTTAGGCTCAAGTACATTAACTGACATGAATCTGGAAACTCTGAACTTAGGGAAACTGAGGAGGGACCACAAAGTCATTCTACTCAGTTTTCTAATGCAAAATGTAATTGGGGAATGTATATTTTTCCATGTAAGTTTGGTCATGCATTATTGTTTTTTGTTTGTCTCGTTTTGCTTTTAATATATAGAGGTCTAGGGCAACACGTGAGGTTCAGAAAGAAAAATTGAGTATTTATTTTTAAAATCGTGATAACGTGTAACTCTTATCTTGATTACCCTTCATTGAAGGTGATTACGTTCCTGAGCACAATACCACCATTCAACCCGGAATCTTATTTTTTAGACACAAATAATAATGGCAATTTTGTAAATATCTTCAGTTTTAAAAGTTAATACCTGTTTAAAAAATGAGCACCAGATGTTGCTGAAGACATCCACCTGGAAAAAAAAAAACCTACAATGAGGTCCTCTAATATAATAACAAGAAACCAGTTTTACATAGAAGAGAATGTACATATATGTGTATAGTAATATAAGTGTGTGTGTGTGTGTGTGTGTGTGTGTATTAGAGGCTAATTTCATATATCGTTCCTCAGTCATCATCCACCATGTCTCCTTGATTCAGGGTCGGTCGCTGACAGGGAACTTGCCATGGTAGGGCTGGCCATCTAGAAGACTTCAGGTATCTGTCTGTCCCCATGTCCATGCAATGGCAAGCTCTCACCTGCACCACTAAAGCTGGCTCTTTCCTATGGGGCTGCTGGGGATTGAACTCAGGTTTTCATGATTGCATAGCTCATACTTTACCACTGAGTTGTCTCACCAGCCCCAGTAAATGGATCTCTGTAAAAGAAAATGTAAGAAACCACACTCTTCCTACAGAAGGAGGCCTCGGCATTGTAGCATGGGGTAGGCAGGTTGTATATTTATTAATGAATGAAGCAATTAGTCAGTGGTCATTGGTGTTCCCATCATTTCCCTGCTGTGGGGGAGTGAGTGCTGCTCACAGAACATCCCATTCCATTGCATCATCCTGAAAGCCTTTGGTCTTTAGAACCGAGAGAGAGCTCTAGTTTGAATCCCCTAGGGACTCAGTGACCCATTCAGTTTGGGGGTCACATGTTGCCTATAAATGTATATACTCACATTGTCTGTGACCCATAGAGATAGAAACATCAGACATATTAAGTGATTGTTTTTCTTCTTTGCCTCCCAGGGTTTCTGCTTTTTAAAATCAGACCTAGCCCAGCCTACTTGGTCAATAACTTAAGTTTGGAGGTGGTCTTCTGTATTCTCTTGGGCAGTGGCTGAGTCTTTGCAGTTTCAGGTGTGTGTGTGTGTGTGTGTGTGTGTGTACTCAATAAGAATAAGAATTGGCATGCTGGATATTGAACAGCCTCTGTGCCAGGTACTGTGACATCTATTACACAGGCTATTGCAAATGATACCCCAAATCCCCCTCCATGTTAAGGGTTAGTTTCCTTTTAACCACTGTCTTGTGTCACTGGTGCTGTCTGAGCGTCACCCCGTAATCTTTACAGCCATTTTACCATATTCTTCATTTTGCCAATAAAGAGACTGAAGTTAAGGAGGTTGCAGGTGTGTCTGGTAAGCGCGCTGCTGAGAGTTCTCTTACTGTAACAAAGCCCAGGTCTGCATTTCTAATAAAGAAAAGGGTTTAACTTAGCTCTTGGTTTCAGAGGTTCCATGGCATAGCTCCAGCATCATCTTGACTCTAGAGGGTTTCTTAAGGTGGATGACATCACCGTGGGGGGAACAAGAGCAGAAGGCACTGGTGGGCAAGGGGCAAGGGAGGGCCAGTCTTGCCCCTTTATAACAGTTTTGCTGTAACTAAGTGGGATTCCGTGAAAATGACAGGAATCCCTCCTGAGGACAAAGTCCCTGATGACCTAGTCACCTCCCACGAGGGTACACTTCTAACTTATTTTCCCTTTTCTTAATGCAACACAGGGGATCAAGATGCCAGCACATTAACCTCTGTGGGGCACCCTTAAACCACATCTAAACCCAGACAGTGAGGACTCATATTCACTCCTGCCTGCCTTCAAGGTCTCCGTTATTTCTCTTGATTCTTTTTAGGTTTCCCCTTGGAGTCATCTGATTTCGATTCTTGCAATTACAGCTGATCTTTTCCTGGCTTTAAAATGTTTTTATGCATCTTGACTCTTTTCTTGTTTGCCATTAGTCATGAATGAGAATGGTGAATCAGCTCTTTGGAGTCCCGTGTCTTTGATTTGCTTCTGGGAGAGACAGCCTTGTTAAAGCTTATGGATATTTTAAATAACTGTAATTACAAGCACTCTACATCAAAAGCATGCACTGGTCGGATAGGTTTGCACATAGAAATCCACTCTCATTATCACCAATTCAGAAGGGGCAGAGGGGTTGGGTGTGCCGACTGCAAGGTAGATACACACCTCAAACTTGCTCAAGGGACTCTTTCATCTCAAATAAGCAGAGCTCCTTTGACCAAATGTGATGTTTCTGTAGAGGTTTCTTTACATTAAAAAAAGAATATAAATGTTGGGGTTGAAGAGGTAGCTTAGTCAAGAAAGTAATTCCTTCACAAATAGTAGGGCCTGAGTTCAAGCCTCCCCAAACCACAATAAAAAAACCAAGCCCAATAGAACATGCCTGCAATCCTAGTATTGGAGAGGTTCACTGGGCAGACTGTCAATCTAAATTGGTAAGTTCTATGTTTAGTGAGTGACCCTGTTTTAATAAACAATGTAGAGAGTGATGAAGGAAGACAGAACCTCTGTCCTCCACGTGCATTCATACACACATGCATGCATACTGTATGTACCATGCCTGGATGCACACAAATGATCACACAAACATACCAATCAATATTTTAGTGTCTGGATTTTGACAATCATAATATTTGAGGTTTTAATAGATTTTACTAAAAATGTTCTATTCCTACCTCAATTAAAATAATGTATCTTTATTGTAGGAAAATTATAAAACACAGGGAAAAAAATAAAGACAGAAAGAAAAGAAGTCCATTTGTTGACCTCCCTTCTTGGTTTCCCAGGAGAAAAGACCCTTGATTAACTATCCCATTATAGAACAGTGAGATATAATATTCTCCTCTGACTTTAGTTTAAAAGACAGATTTCTGAACATTCAGGTCAAGGATAAGTACATGTTGAATAACTGAATACACTTACCTTTAGAACACCGTGGACTCAAGCTAGAGAGATGGGTCAATGGTTAAGAGCACTTGCTGCTCCTTCAAAGGACCTGGGTTTGATTTCCAGCAGCCACAGGGTGGATCACAACCATCTGTGACTCCAGTTCTAGGTGATCTGACGCCCTCTTCTGGCCTCCAAGGGTATAGTGCATACACATGGTGTAATAATACATACATGTAGGCAAAAACACTCAGACAGATGAAGTAAAATAGATAGGTAAATCTAAAAAGAAATGAATGCTATGACTTTTGAAAGTTGGTAAGCAATCTCTAGTTTGTAGTGTTCCTTATAACTTAGCAACAGTTTACCACAGAAACACATAGCAAGGCTCTTGTTAAATGTTATTTGTATTCATCTTCAACAGATGGCTTAGAAATTAATTTGAACATCATAAACATACATTGCAATGTGACCATTATTGGTCATTTTCAAAATTCATATTTCTCCCTGCAGAATAGTGCATTTTCAGTTCTTTATAGGGCTAAAAGCATCTCTGAGAGAACGGGAAGGTGCTCATGCAAACACCCAACTCCAAAGCCCACACTTCCTAGGGAAGAGAACCCAGGGCATGCTGATCATATGCTCATCATATCAAATGGGATTTAGCTGTTGTGGCCAGAAAGAGAGAAGCCATGGCTCCTTCCTTCTTCTGCACATGCCTGAACTTTAAACCCACGCTGCTTTGCAGAGCACTTCAATGATGTGTCTTTTTAGCAGTAGATTAAGAGGTAGAGTTTTAATAGAGAGGATGCAACCTGTAAGAAGTGTTCAAGAAATAAACTCACAAGAACAGTTTTCAGTCTGTTTGCTCATGTAATCCTGCCTGCTTCGTGCCATTTATTAATTTCCAGGTGACCCCAGATAAAAATTTGTGTTAATTTAGCATATCAAAATAAATACTTTTTTCCTAAGACAGTGATCTACCTTAGAGCTTAAACCAGTCCATGACAGGGTGGATGTGTGATCATTTACTCTCTCCCCTTTCCATTCTCTCTTTGTTAATGGGTTTGTTACCAAAGTCATTTTTGGGTCCCATTTTCTTTCATCCTCCTATCCAGTTTCTCACTATGCCTATCCAATGTGCCTGCCTGGAGAATTGTCTCTCCCATCTCTGCCATCACTGCTCAGGTTGAGTCTAAGTTGGTTGACAGGATGCAGAAGTCTTTCTCAGGACTGGGGACCATGTGCATGTCCAAACTGTCTAGGAAGGAGTCTAAGCAGGATGTCCCTTGGAATCAGATCTCTTACTAATTCATGTATGCTACATGGTAGGATGGGATCTATGGCTTCCAGAGAATTGTGAAGTTACCTAGGGCAGTCTATCTCAATCATCTTTGCCCAGAGCATCAAGGAACAAGGTCAGTGATATGCTGTAGATATGAAGGAGTAGAGGCGTGTAGTAAGAATAACACTTAGGAAACTTTAGGCTAGATGGGAGGTACTGTTCTGAGGATCTCTTCATTTGCTTGTGCTGAGAAGCAGTAAACCAATATACCTTCTTAAGCTCACTTTATAATCTGAGTCCATTTCTCCCAGACTCTGTAAGACTGTTTGGAAAGGAGAGGGGACATTGCCCCTTCAAGTCACCAAAAGAAACTCAACATATCAGAGTGTGGGGTTCAGAGGTCAACCTGAACATCGGAAGGAAGCTATGTTGGGACAGGGTGTTGTCAGACATGACAAGCCTCCCAAAACATTTTGAGAGGAGACATTACCTTAATCTCCATGCAAAGCCCCTCAAGTTCTCACTGAGCAACCCTTAACTAACACAACTATTGAAGAAAGAGAAAAAAAATCACATTTAGAGGGGAAATGAGGGCACCCTCTGGTGTTGCAATGAAATAGATGGGCAGAGAATGCCACAGAAGATCCCACATTCAACTTCTCCATGGCTGTGGTTTAAATCTGAAATATCCCCAAGATTCATATTTTAAACAACCGTGGTTCTTTCAATATGTAGGGTTTACACAGTTCTCTTCAACCTTCTTTACTCTGTGACCCTTTAATACAATTTCTCATGTTCTGGTGAACCACCCCTCAACCATAAAATCATTTTCGTTACTACTTAATAACTGTTGTTTTACTATTGTTATAGATTTTAATGTAAATATTTTTGGAGATAGAGGTTTGCCAAAGGGGCTGTGACCCACAGTTTGAAAATCGCCAATCTGGGGGAAGTAAGCCATTCACAGCAGGCCTTTAAGAATGGTAGAGATGTGTAGATTCCTGTCACACTTTTGGCTTCCCTGTCCACCATGGTGTGAACAGACTTTACCGTATGCTCTCACCATGATGAACTGAGCTGTTCTGCCATGTTTTCCCCATGGTGATGAACTGAAACTCGGAGTCAAAATAAGTCTTCCATTTGTAAAGTAATTTTCTGTCAGGTATTTTGATCATAATGACATAAAGGTATCCAAAACAACCATCAAAGAAAATCATTGATAATAACACATAGTCAATATCTCTACATAATAATATTTTACTTTTCAAGAAGTTTAAGTGGAAAAAATGATGAGAAACTTGTTTATATTCTTGTAATAATTACTTTGCTTTCTAACAAAATCAATATCCTTAAAAGCCCTAGATGACAATTTGAACAACCCTGATAGAACATAAATATTTATAGTTTGAATAATACCATTACTAGCCAACACTATTTCCCTTACAGTTTGTTAAATAGGAGAATCAATGCCTTCCATTTTAAGAATATAAATTTAGAGACCATTGCTAACTTTAGAAATGACTTCTTATTACTAGAATAAAGATGGCTTCAATTTGAAATGTTTTAATACTTTGGTGATAATTAATTTGGAAGAAGATGGTAGAGAATCTTGAAGCTGAAGAGTTGCCTGAAGATTACTGAAAAATTACTGTGCAGCACTGTTAGTGATGAAATGAAAGGAAATGGATTTAGTGGTTAATTTTTAGAAGGGTTATTTATTTATTTATATTTTATATGTATAGGTGTTAACCTTTGTGTGTGTGTCTGTACATCATATGTGTGCAGTGTCTGCGGGGACTTGAGCATCAGATCTCCTATGTGTAGTGCCCTCATAGGCCAGAAGAGAGCATTATATCCCCTCTGAAACTGGAATTACAGATGTTTGGGAGCTGCCATGTGGGTGCTGGAATCCAAACCCCAGTCCTCTGTAAGAGCAGCCAATGCAGTAACCACCGAGCCATCTCTCCAGCCATCAAAGTGTCTAATGTTTTTAACAGTGCACATCTTTTCTGGATCACATTACACTATAAATAGCAGTATACTTCTTGTCTGTATACTTCTGAATGTTATTTTGAAATAGACTGTCAGAAACACTGGGTGGGGTTAAATGTAGCCTTCTTAATTGCCTCAAGTCAACATAGTTTCCAATGACAGGCAGGGGATATCTGTATCACCTCATCCCCACCCCCACTTTATTGGGGATGTCCACCTTTCTCTTTCTGCTTGTTATTTAAAATTGAGTTAGCTTGGCTTCTCCTTATATGTCGCCCAAAGTACTTGAGTGGTGGGTTTTCTGTCTGTCTTCAGAAGGACCTTTTCGCCTTTGTCATTCCCCTTAACTGGTTACCTGGAAACCTTATCTCTGTGATGGGTTCCAGAAAAGTTAGCAAATTGTAGATTAATACATTTTTTCTGATTGTTAGGGTTAAGTGACACTTGCTAGAAGGCTTTCTGTATCTTTAGAGGAAGTGAGTGACCTTTGGTTTATGTTACTATATTTTACATCACTACCAAATGCAAGCACTCAATACCTGTAGCAAAATACCTTTATGGCTGCATAATATATATCTATATATATCTCGTCTCTGATTATTTTCTATTCTATTTTGTTATTTTCTTTGACATGCTATTCTATTTCACTGAAGTTGATTAACCTGATAGTGCGTGTTACTAATTGAGTCGCAGACTAACTGTAGTTTTAAAAGTAGTCATAGGGAGGCAGATATATAAATGTATCACTGCAGTGTAATGTGCTGATTTCTACAACAGATTTACACACAATACATGTTATATAAGCAAAGTTTTTATTTGAAAGAATGCTTGGCCTTTCTGAACATAGTATCCCCACCTCTCAGAAAAAAAGCAGGCCTCCCAGGGATAGCAACCAAACATGGCATAACAAGTTACAATAAGACTAGGCACAAATCCTCATATCAGGGTTGGGCAATCCATAGAATAAAAAAGGGTCCTAAGATCAGGCAAAAGAGTCAGAGACACTGTTAGAAGTCCCACAAGAACACCAACCTACAAAGCTGTAACATGCATGCAGAGGACACAGCAGACCCATGCAGACTCTACAGAATCCAGTCGATGCCAGGTGACCAAGAGCATGTCACAGCCACACCATGGGAATACATTCACTGGGACATTCATTCTGGAGACCCTGCCTGTCCAAACTGATTCATATTTGCTGCTGCCACTGTCACCACCAAATAAATAAGTTCTCAAGAGTCCCTACCTACCATGGCAGTCTATAAAGTGTTGATGTCTCAAGCCATGCTCTACGTTTCATGAGTGGGTAGGGGAAATAGCCAACCCATGAGGGAGAATTTCCCTCAAGATGAAAAGGAGGTAAAAACTCTCTATCACCATATCTATATCTCTACATATATCTATGTTTCAATTATTTTTCTTTTTAAAAGAAAATATCTTCCCTTCTATTGCTTTGATTGCCACACATACACACTTAATTTCTAAACTTTTGTCTAACACAAAATTTCCCTCTAAGGTCCAGGCCTAAGATATTCAACTTCTTAACTGACATCTCTCCTTGGAGCTCTGAAGTCCCTTAAGTTTAACATCCTGAGTACCCACGACTGGCCTGGGACCCTTCCCACAAAGCACCCAGTTTCTATCCATCTCTTCATGTGAGCTAAGGACCATCAACTCATTCTTAGAAAGGTTTTATTCCCTCACCTCATCCCTAATTCATCACCAAACTCAATAATTTATTTTCTAGAGTGTTTCTGAAATCCATCTACCTGGCTCAGTCTCCACCAGGACCTTTTTTTGTACAAATGACTGGACTTACCGACCATCAGTCTAATGATTCTCTGAGTCTATATTTGCCATATGAGTCTTTAAAAAAAAATAAAAATGTGAGCGCATCACTTCACTGCTTATATTTTCAATGTCGTATAAGAGCTCCTGGTTGGAACCAGAGGAGACTTTTCTGCATATAGACTTTCTTACAAATTACACATAGCAAGTTTTTATGTGAAATATAAGCAAACTCTAAGCAAATAGCAGAACACAGCTTGCAGGTCGTTTTCAGTGGCTTTTGTGGAGATTAGACAGTTAATTCTCCAAAAATGTGGGCAGAATCAGCCATCACCATTGCCTTTAAAACTCCTATGTAATTAAGATGACTTAGTTCATGTCAAACCGGCTTCCACAGTGACACATGGTTACAGATTTAATACCTCGAGCCTTAGAACTTTCTAGACTGGGCTGAGGTCTACAAGATAGGTGTGGTGGTTTGATTGAGAACTGCCTCCATTTCACAGATAGTCAAAGACTTGGTTCCTAGATGGCTGTACTGTTTGGGAAGGTTTAGGAAATACAGTCTGGGTTAAGGAATCATATTATTAGGGGCGGGCTTTGAGACTATATAGCTTCACCCAACTGTTACCACGAGCCACAAAGTCTCTTCCTTAAGTTGACCTTTTGGGCACAGTGTTTTATAATAACAGAAAAGAAATTAATGTATACAGGGGCCACCTATTTCATTTCCCCGGTCAGTTGGGTGCATAGTTCATTATCAGAAGAGAAGAGATGGAAGCATTCAGAGCAGATAGGCAGTTTGGCAGTATGGCTCTGTGCTATGAAGAGATCTATGGCTATCCAACCCCATCAGTGCTCCTTGTGTTGCTTTGGTACTGTGTCGGTTAACTAATACAGAATTTTATCCCTTATGTTCCCTTTCCTGGGTGGCTCTAGAGGAGGGATGGCCACGGAGAAATTTGCTTGAGATGTGAAGAGCAGAAATAAGAGAGCAAGGTTAGCAGAGGTCACTGGTCCTTACCTCAGCCCAAGCACACTGCCATGAACTTGCTGGCTCACCTTGTTGGCAAGGGGCCGCAGCAAGCGCTGCAACATTCTTGCTCTACCAGATTTCATTTTTCACTGCCTCCAGATCCCAAGCCCAGTGTATGTGGGCAGCAGATACACTGGGCAGCAGAAGGCAAGAGCATTTTTGGCATCATCATGTGTCATCAAAGCTGGAAGCATTAAGGGAAGGGTGTAGAGTCTGGATTTTCCTTCTCGTTCTTGCTTCACATCTAGCTCTTCTTCTCCATCATCAGCCGCACTAATCTGCAGACACTTCAGACCCATTGGAGATGGGCATCAAACCTTCCATAGAGTCCGCACAATGGCTTGAGTTCAAATTCCTATAGCAAAATGCTTATTTCACATCAGTATTAGTTAGTTTGCTTTTTAAAAATTAGACCTATCAAAGAATAACAATATCAACTAACTGGACGCTCCAGAGCTCCCTGTAACTAAACCACCAACCAAGGAGTACACATGGATGGGTCCATGGCTCCACCTATATATGTAGTAGAAGTTTGCCTTATCTGGCATCAGTGGGAGGGGAGGTCCTTGGTCCTGTGGAGGCTCGATGCCCCAGTGTAGGGGGATGCTAGAGCAATGAGGCGGGAGTAGGTAGGTGGGTGGTGGAGCACCCTCTTAGAGGCAAAGGGAAGGCTGGGAAGGGGGACAACATTTGAAATGTAAATAAATAAAATAACCAATAAAAAATCAGCTTATGTTCTTATGTAATGTTGAGCCTAAGACCATTTAAAGACTTTTTAAAAGTACAAAGCTGGTGACAGTTAAAACTGTACATCAAACTCATAATTAAGAGCATAATCTCACATTCCAAGGAGATCCAGTGAATCCAAGATTGCCTGCTTTCTCTGTGAACTTGAACCTGGCCCTTCACCACCCTGAGACTGAGTTCTATCACTTGCATAGTAAAGACAATAAGAACAGGCTATATAGTCAGGGTCCTTCAGAGAATGAAGCCAATATCACACACACACACACACACACACACACACACACACACACACGAGATTTAGCATAATTATCTCATGTAATTGGGGGGCGCTGAAAAGTCCCACTGTCTCTCAAGCCATAGTCAGCTTCAAGTCTGAAAGTCTAAGGACCATGGCAACCAGTGTTGGTATGAACTCAAAAGGTCAGTGTCTCAGCTTGAAAGCATTCAAGTAGAAAGTGAATTCCAATTCTCCCTTTCCAACTTCTGTTGCTATCTGCCTCTGTCAGTCTCTAAGAGAGTGGACTCAGCATATACTGCAACAACGATCTCGCTTACAAAAGACTTTAACAAAACTTAAGGACTCATCACAAGAACCTGCTCACAACTGTCAGTCCAAATAAACTGCATGGAGCACTTAGTCAGGGCTCTCCTAGCAGCAAGCCAGCACCAACTCCTGTAACAACCTCTGAGGCCTTTAACCTTGGCAATATTTGATTTCAAAGCAGTTTATGAGTTTTTCCCCCTTCCTGACTCAGCTTGGAGAAATGTGATCTATGGTGATCTCATCCAAGATTGCAAACCCCCATATACAATTTTCTGTTATTTTAAAATAAATTCAGTTACACAGAAGAACCTTGGAGGAGACCCACCCAGATTGTGTGGGCACTCTGTTCTACTTAGTTTGTTGATTCAGGTGAAGAACTTACCTAAGCCCCTGGGACACACTTAGAATATTGGTTAACCAAATGTCCTGGCAACTCATGCCCTAGTCTAGTTGAGAGTTTAAGTTGGCCACCATATACTCCTATATTCTGTCCCCAGCACCCACATGGTGGCTTACAACCCCCTGAAACTCAATTGTAGAAGAATATGAAATTATCTCTTAGGCTCCTTGGGCACCCGACATGCACATGGCACACATACATGCACAGGCCAACACACATGTACATAAAAGAAAATAACTTTGAAAAGAGAATGAGCTCTGTACAGAGACAGCTAGTGAGACCTGCAAAGCAAATAAGTAGCTCAATAAAGTACTTCTTCCATGATGGAAACAGTTGGAAAAATAGAGTCAGTGCTGTTAGGAGTAGACTGCTGTCATCACATACACACACACACACACACACACACACACACACACACACACAGGATCTTATCCTCTCATGACAGATGGAGCTGAGAACCACACTCCAAGTGATAAATGCCTCTAAGATCTTTGATTTGCAGAGAGGGATGAACAAAAACTTTCATATGCTTGCCATTTATTGATTGATTGGCTCCTGTTATATAGGATATTGTCTGCCACTTTCTTGCGGGCTACCTAGTTCCTAGTAAAGGTGTACAGAGAGGCAGATATCTTTATGTGGGACACAACAAACTAACCCTGAGTGGGTTCCCATCTCCACAGGGAAGAAGATACCCTACGCTAACGATTGCCCTGATATTTGATTGAAGGACACTCACGACAGAGAACACCCAGAAGTGTGATTATGCAACAGGCAGGTCGGAGTGGTTTTATTCCAAGAAAAGGAGAAGATGGAATTTTAGGTCAAGTTGAGGCTTTGGAACAAACTAATTAAAAAGCAACCACAAGGAAGGGAGAATGAAATTCCAGTCAATGTGCCTATGAGGGATTCATCTTTTTTAATCGTGTCCTAGTGTAGCTGGTTCTATCATACCTCCTAGTTTAAATATCAGGAAATTTTATCAAATACTCATGTGTATTTTATGGATGGAGAAAATCGTTTTTAATAGCATTTTTAAAAGATGGAATTAAACAGTGACTCCAGCTCCAAGATTCAATAGCCTCGGGTTATCATAAGAAAGATGATAAAATATTCATTTCTTTGTAATTAGTCTGAGTTAGAGGTAAAATGAGAGAGAGAAAAGAGGGCCGTAGCTTTGAAGCAGTAGTTTGAAGTACAAAAGAGAGAGTAAATGGAGCTCTTCATTGAGGACTACAAGGTCACACTGCATACTGCTGTTACTCACATGATTTCCAACTTTCAGGTTGTCAGCAAGCGAACAGTACCAATCAGTGCTCACTCTGCTTAGCCACACGTCAGAGCACTCCCCACTCTGCTCTGGACTTTACAGGACATTTTACCATCACCTCTTCTGCTCTCTTTGCTTTCATTTTCACGGTTTATTTTACATTTATGCAGCTTTGAGGATGCCATCCTTTGAAACCCAAACTGTGCCATCCTCTCCATGATAATTACAGAACACCGGAGGTTGCCGCTCAAATGATGCCTTCTGCACTTGTATGGAGTGTCTAGGAGTCCCTGGACCCCTTAAAATAGGTCCTTGGACTCCAGCTTGACAGCTGGTCAGTCAAAGGATAGATAAACCTTTTCAGCTTGAAGTGATAGAGGGAGTTCATTGCAGCGTCAAGATAAAGGAGAAACCTGCTGAAACCTAATGACTTTCTGATCTTCCAGGTCTCAGTGTTCTGAGTTTATGTTGTTGTTGTTTTGTTTTTGGTATATATTTTCATAATATTAAACATATCCATATGCAAATGTAAAGTTATAAAGTTAATGTTATTTTTGGCATTGATGACTAAACCCAGGGCTTCATGCATACTAAGTAAGCACGTCCCTTGCCTCTGAGCTACAAGTCATGCTAAATGCAATTTTACAGTAATTGATTGATTAATATGTGTGTGCATACTCATGCCATAGCACACATGTTGAGATCAGACGCAAACTGTAGGAGGGAGTTCGTTTTCTTCTTCTACCATGAAAGTTCTGATGATCAAACTCAAGTCCTTGGACTTAGTGGCAAGCACCTTTATCCACTGAGCCATCTTGTCAGCCCCCGATGCAATTTTAAGAGAATCATCTGTTGGTACCATATTTCTGAAGGGCAGTAGTTTGAGAATGTGTGTGAAGACATGGAACCCAAAGAGACACCTTCTGTAGCCAGGCAAAACCCCCAGTGGTGGGATAAGGACACCAACTCACCCACAGAATTCTCTCTTTCTTTTCTTTCTCTCTTTCTTTTTCTTTTATTTTCTTTCTTTCTTTCTTTTTGGTTATTTTATTTATTTACATTTCAAATGCTACCCCCTTCCTGGTTTTCCCTATGCAAACTCCCTAAGCCATTCCCTCCTACTTCTATGAGGGAGCTCCCCCACCCATCCACCCACTCCCACCTCACTGCCTTAGCATTCCCCTACATTGGGACATGGAGTCTCCACAGAACCAAGGGCCTCCCCTCCCATTGATGCCAGATACGGCAGTCCTCTGCTACATAAGCAGCTAGAGCCGTGGGTCCCTCCGTGTGTACTCTTTGGTTGGTGGTTTAGTCCCTGGGAGCTCCGAGGGTTCTGGTTGGTTGATATTGTTGTTCTTCCTATGGGGTTGCAAACCCCTTCAGCTCCTTCAGACCTTCCCCTAATTCCTCCATTGGGGTCCCCATACTCAGCCTGATGGTTGGCTGCGAGCATCCACATCTGTATTGGTTGGGCTCTGGCAAAGCTTCTCAGGGGACAGCTATACCAGGCTCCTGTTGGCAAGCACTTCTTGGCATCAGCAATAGTGTCTGGGTTTGGTGTCTGCAAATGAGATGGATCCCCAGGTGGGGCAGTCTCTGGATGGCCTTTCCTTCAGTCTCTGCTCCATCCCACAAAACTTTCGATCCAAAATTTGTCCTGTCTAAAAGAAATGCAGGGACAAAGATGGAGTAGAGACTGAAGGAATGGCCAACCAATAACTAGCTCAAGCTGAGACCCATCTCATGGGCAAACACCAATCCCTGACACCAGTAATGATACTCTGTTATGTTTGCACACAGGAACACAGCATAACTGTCCTCTGAGAGGCTGTACCCAGCAGCTGACTGGCTGAAACAGATGCAGATACCTACAACTGAATTGGACAAAGATCTGGGACATGTATTGAAGAGTTGGGGGTGTTGAAGGGGGTAGGAAACCCACAGGAAGACCAACAGTGACAACTAACCTGGACCTTGGGAGCTCTCAGAGACAGCCACCAACCAAAGAGCTTACACAGACTGGACGAGCCCCCACCCCGGGGCACATAAGTAGCAGAGGGCTGCCTTATCCTGCCTCAGTGGGAGAGGATGCGCCTAATCCTGCAGAAACTTGATGTGCCAGGGTAGGGGGATACCTGGGGTGGTACCCTCTCAGAGGAGAAGGGAGAGGAATGGAGGGAAGAACTCTGTGAGGGGTACCAGGAGGGTGGGCAGTGTCTAAGATATTAATTAATTAATTAATGAAAAAATAAAAAATAAAGATGTGGAAATTTTAAATCTGCGTGTTAATGGTGGAATTATAAATTATATTAAACTTTTCTTTATAGTTCTGTTTTCTAATAGACTGACTTATTTTATTAATTAAATAAATTAATAATCACTGCATGCCTACTATGTGCTGAGGACTATGGTCCACATATGCTTAAGTGCTGATTACATTTAGAAAGTATAAGACAAGTAGAATCATATATTTTATCTGTGCCAGCCAGGAGACACCTGGAATCCTTTTTGAATTAACTCCGCATATATTTTATTTTGTTTTATGATGTAATTGTTTGCAGATTTAAAGTCTCCATTTCACCTATTTCTTGGGTATCTCTGACTCAGAAGCTGTTTTAGGTGTGGATCCTGGGCACTATTTTTAAAGTCGTCAGTACTACTCAAGATCCTGGAGACTGCTTTAAAGATCTATGTTGAATTGAATTCTCAAACCACAGAGGATGCATTTGATTTTCAGTCCTTTGAGTTAACCCCAGCTCTTCATGTCTGCTACTAACAGAGTGAGCATCCACACCTATAGCACATTCTCTCTTAACTGGAGCCCACGGTATCCCCGAAGCAGAAGCAAATGAAATGCTGTCCATAAAACAACACCACGGTATCGAGTATGCAGTTGCCTTTAATGAATATTTCATTTTCATTTCTTATCTGTGGATTAAACCATGTGTAACTGCTGGCATTCAACCACATTTTATCTGCAAAATGGCAGCTTGCTGTGATTCGTTGTAGTAATTAATGATTCACTATGCTATGCTATCACGTCCTTGATAGACTGCAAGAAAAAGGTATAGCTTTGAACTGTGACAGAAAGGAAAGAGTTAATGGCATCATGACAAAATAATTTGATACAATTTCAAGAACGAAAGATAATTTCGTTCGCCTGTGAGTATTTTGCCTGTATGTATGTATGTATGTATGTATGTATGTGCACAATATGTGTGCAGTGCCTTTGGAGACTAGAAGAGGTCATTGGCTCTCCTGGGACTGGCGTTACAGATGGGTGTGAGGCAATATGTGGGTGCTGGGAATTGAATCCAGGTCCTCTGGAAGAGCAGCTGATGCTCTTAACTGCTGAGCCATCTCTCCAGCACCATGACTGTTTAATGTTAACCTGGGCTCATATTCATGTCTGTCATGTTTTAAAAACAGAAGAGTACAGGAAAACTGAATCAACCTTGTCCACAGGCAGAGCTAGGAGAGCCCTGGTTAGCTAAAACCAGAAAGCCAGGAGTTCCAGAACCTATTTGCCTGCATAAAACGTTTATAGGTCATATTAAAATGATATAAATGATATTTATTTAATTTGTAAATAGCTTTCACCACTCAAACATGAAAGAAGGAATTCTGCCTATTTTGTGCAATGTTATACCCTCAGTCCAATCTGTCTGCCACACAGCAGATAAATAATCCCTAAAAATAACTAAAAACACAGTCAATTAACGAAATGGACAAGGAACAAATGTTTGCCACAAAACAACAGAGATTTCTTATGAAAAAAATGTAAAGGATGGGGTCATAAAACTCAATAGGAAAAGTGCAAGGCTATGGAATATGTGATAATATTCTCAAAGTGATACATAAAAGACTCGCTTCAGACAGGCAAGAGCTAAAGAGAGGGACTTCCTGAACTGTTGGTTAGGAATGTCTTGACAGAGGAACTGTCCTGCTCTATACATGGCTGGTGAGAAGGTGAATTGCTTCAGGTAATGAGGTAATACGCACTCTTCCTCTCTCTCTCTAATTCTGGGGGGGGGGGAGAAAGAGAGAGATGGGAAAGGAGGAGAGAGAAGAGAGAAGGGAGAGAGGGAGACAGAGAAAGAAAGAGAGAAGGGGACTTGAGCCTAGGGCCTCATGCATGATAGGCAAGGACTCTATTACTGATTAGGATGTCTTCTGATGCCACCTATTAAATGGTGTGTGTGTGTATCTGTGTGTTTTTGTGCGTGTGTGTTTGTGTATATCTATCTATCTATCTATATATATATGAATATTTTTCACTGGCATGCTTCTTCTAGGTGTCTGTGCCCATGGGAGGAAAAGCACAGCCCCTATACACACATACAAGTATGTTTATTACAGCATTATTTCAGAGGAATTAAATAAAATAAATAGAAACAGTGGGTTTGCTCATCAGCAAGGCAATGGTTGAATAAATTACAGCATATTGCAGAATAAAATGTTACACAGTCACTTGAGTGTTATTATTAAGAAAAATCAAGATTTGAAAATATGGGCAGGTTCCAACGTCTGCAAAGTACTGACCAAACCCCTCTGTGGGTATATTTATATCCATCTATGCAGTGTAAAGGCTTGTATAATATACATAGCCATTCATTTAGGAACACGAGAGCATAAAAGACAGCATCATTGTATGTACGGTAGGCTGTTAATATGAGTAACATGCTGTCTGTAGAGATAATGTAGACTGGAAGGCAATTCGTGGAAAGGGAAAGCTAAGCCAAAATAAAATACTGTGTTTTCCAGTCAGAACCCATGATATGATCACACCTACTGAATTTATGTAATGTTATATGTGCTTTTTACGTATAAATATTTTAGGAGAAAAAAATAATGAGCAGAAGAGGGACAGAGAGTCTCGGTGGGCCATGATCATGCCGGCATAGCCGACATGTCACGGTGTGGCAATAAACACTCCGAGATGACGTTACAAATGGAAAATATAATAAGGCGAGAGCACAAGACCATTCTGCAGGCGGGAAACGGATGCATCCCCACCGTCCAATAAATCAAAATGAGTTAAGTAAGCCCGAGGAACCGACTCCTGGAGAGCATAAAAAGTCACTGGGGACTTGCTAGTGGGAAAAAAAAGAAAACAGAAAACAATAAAACCACCACTGGGGATCACATTTGTTAGAGAGCAGATGCAAGCTTCTATTTTTTATTTTATTTTATTTATTTATTTACTTATTTATTTTTTGAGACAGGGTTTCTCTGTGTAGCCCTGGCTGTCCTGGAACTCACTCTGTAGACCAGGCTGACCTCAAACTCAGAAATCCACCTGCCTCTGCCTCCCAAGTGCTGGGATTAAAGGCGTGTACCACCACTGCCTGGCCAGATTCAAGTTCCTTAAACTTCACAGTGGAGGGAAGCATAAAACTTGGGTGGCATCTTACTTGTGCTGGAGGTTTGTCCAGTGCTAGAGTCTAAAGTGCAATGGAGAAGGGGCCACCTTGGCTTGCTTGCTTGTTGCTTGTCTGTCGACTGTGTCTCACTATGAGTCGTGACTGGATTCCAACTCTCATATCTACTTCAGCTCTAGTGCATGCGTGTGCCACCATGCCCAGCTTCGACCGTAAATTATTCATGCAAAATCTTTCTATCTTCTGAGGTCTTCTTTGATTTCTTTCTTCAGAGTCTTGAAGTTCTTGTCATACAGATCTTTCACTTGTTTGGTTAGAGCCACACCAAGATATTTTATATTGTTTGTGGCAATTGTGAAGGGTGTCATTTCCCTAATTTCTTTCTCAGCCTGTTTATCCTTTGAGTATAGGAAGGCTACTGATTTGCTTGAGTTAATTTTTGTATCCGGCCACTTTGCTGAAGGTGTTTATCAGCTGTAGTAGATCTCTGGTGGAGTTTTTCGGGTCACTTAAGTATACCATGATATCATCTGCATGTTCATAGCAGCCATATTTATAATAACCAGAAACTGGAAACAACCCAGATGTCCTTCAACAGAGGAATGGATACAGAAAATGTGGTACATTTACACAATGGAATACTACTCAGCTATTAAAAACAATGACTTCATGAAATTCGCAGGCAAATGGATGGAACTTGACAATATTATTCTGAGCGAGTTAATGCAGTCACAAAAGAATGAACATGGTATGTACTCACTGATAAGTGGTTATTAGCCCAAAAGTTCGGAATACCCAAGAGTCACTTCGCAGCAACAGTAGGGCTGAGTGTGAGGTCCCAGATGGAGGACTTGGAGAAGGGACTGAAGGAGCTGAGGGAGTTTGCAGCCCCAGGGAGGGAGCAACAGTGGCAACTGGCCTGACCCCCCAATACTCCTGGAGACTGAATCACCAACCAAAGAATACACATGGAGAGACCCATGGTGCTGGCCACATATGCGGCAGAGGAGGGTCTTGTTAGCCATCAGGGAGGACAGGACCTTGGGCCTGAGAGTGTTAGATCCCCAAGTATAGGAGAATGCCAAGGAGGGAAGACGATAATGGATGAGTGGGTAGGTGGGGGAATACCCCCACAGTGGCAGGGGAGAGGGAAGGAATGGGGAGGTTCCAAAGGGGAGATCTGGAAAGGGGGAAACATTTGAAATGTAAATAAAGTAGGAAACAAAAAAAAAAATACAAACAAATCAAAAAAAAATTTATTCATGCAATGGTAGAATTTTATAATTAGCCATTGGGGAACATCTTCTAGTCGATTCAAATCTTTAAGGGTTTTCTTTGTACAGTTTGATTGGATTTTTACAATACAAAGCATATATTTTACCATCTTGATTTTTGCTTTTGAGACAGGATCTAGCTACGTAGCCCTTGCTAGCCTGGAACTCACTATGCAGTCCAGGCTATCCTAGAATTCACCAAGACCTGCCTACCTCTGCTTCTGGAATGCTGGCTGCCACACCTAGCCCATTTTAATAATTTTGAAGTATGCAGTCCAGAAACCTTCAGTATATTCCCATCTTTCTCCAAAGGATCTTGTTCTGTTTTATGGACCCAATGCAGAAAACTGGGTGAAAGTGTGCAAGACATCTTTCTTGGGACTATTTTTTAACTGTTCTCAGTAAAGTCATGATTATTTAAACATTGATAAGTGTTTTAATGGAGTTTCTATGTGTTCTTTGCTGGCTTGCTTGAATGCAGGCCCCAGGAGGGGTTGTGTGGAAACAGTCACCGGATGTGTTTCATCACACACTTTCACTCTGAGAGGACCCATCTCCTCCCTTACCAAGCTGTGCCCCTCTATGAGCTCTGTGGAATTTTATGTGAAGAGATAATGTCATTATGAAAGCAACTTTGAAAACGTAGCCTCTTCCTCTTCATTTTAATGAGGAGGAGATGTGCATTCTATTTCTCAAGGTCACTAAACCAAGAAATGGCAGGCCAAGGACTTGTAGATCTGTTGACCCTTGTTCTCCTAGAAGGGAATGGGATAAAGAGAATTTTTCTGAAAAAAAAAAATAGATGAATCCTTGCTCTTCAGAACATTCAGCAAACACTCAGTGAATATCTGTTGAGTGCCAGGAACTATGATGAACAGGGGATGTGTGCGTCATGTGTGTCTGGTGAGCAGTGTCGTGTGAAAGCACCAGGACAGGGTCCTTGGTGCCATGAGTGTGCTACGTGGAAGCCTGGCATGCTAATCTGATAATCAAACTAATGAATAACTATTTCAAACTGAGAAGAGAGAAAAGAAGAAAGAACACAAGAAGCAGGTGCAATAGGAGATGACCTAAAAATGATCAGGACAAGTATGCCCGAGTCTCCAGGGTGGCTGAGAGTTAACTGGACCTGTGTGTGGTAGATAGTATAGACCTAGAATGCCTACTAGCAAACTTATTGTAACTAAACTGTTGTAATTTATATATTGTGAATTACAGGTTTGTAGTTCTTTTGGAAGGCTTTACTAAAGTTGTTCTAGAGAAGGCCATGTTTAGGGATAGCAGATACACTCCATTTCTGCTGTCAACTTCCATCTCACCACCAGAACAAATAGCCATGATCAACTACAACTCTCTCCTGAAAAAAGTTCGGTGTGACATCTCTGTGGGAGTTCTGGGTGGCCTTTGCCAATCAATCTGGCACTGAAAATACAGTGTCGGGGGGGGGGGGCACTTAGGGTACAGCAATGGTCTCCGTTGTAATAACACAAAGCATACGCTAGTATTTGTGCTATTCCCTCAGTTCCCAAATGCGATGAAACATGTTGTCTGTCACCCTTCTGTAAGCAACACAAAAGGATCTCTACATGGTGAGGCCCCCCTGTGTTCCATCCCCCAACTTAGGGGCAGGAGAGGAAGCCCAAAAAACATTTTTTTGAATTCAGAATTTGTGACCATTTCTGAGGATTATGCAAGCATTTTGCTGACACTTCCAGAATTGAAAGTAGGAAGACTGCAAGCATAGTAGTATTAAATTGCAGTCCAGAAGGGCTGATATTAAAACCCTCCAGAAATGTTGAGTTCACAGAACTTAAATATGTGAGAGCCCCTGTCCCTCCTGGTCACAGAGCCCTGGCAACATCCTCAAAGCAGTAACAAAGGGATCAGAACACAAGGTTTGGAATCTGGGTACTTTCTAGAACGTCTCCATTTTGTACTTGAAAATGCACATTAATTTCATTTTTATCGTTTTTCTCCTTAACATTCACTTTCTGTAAGGACTGAAGCTTGACAGCTGAAGTTGTGCCAGCCATGATACTTGAGTAATTGGCAAAGGATTGCTGCATCCCAAAAGGTTCTTTCTTTTTAAAAAATTTTCATTTTAGCACATGATAATATAGTTGCAAAAGATGTACCACATATCTGATGTCTGCTTCCAACTACCCGGCATCGCTCAGCATTTTCTCCACCATCAGCACCGGTCTCATAAGATGGACCACAGACCTGCCCTCACTTTGTCGAGAATTACCATGCTCTTCATGTTAGGGTCTGGTGAGGGACAGAGAGTGCGCTAATCCCTCCATCCGTCTAATGATTGCCGTTAGCATTTGATTCTATATCTCATCCACTTACACATCCTTTGAGTGGAGTCTTGTATGTCAGTGCCAAGTTGAGGGAGAGCTACGGAGGAGACTGAAACATCCTCAGGGAAGGGTGCTAATGTGAATTTCCACTCTGAAAGTGTGTTGGAAAAGTGAGTCAAAATAACAGAAGGAACTCTGGATGTTGCCCAAAGTCCCTTTACTCCAAAGAAAACTGAAATCGTTACCAATGTATGTCACTCCCGTCCTCCTGTCTCGTGCTCTCTGTTGGAGCACGTTAAGAGGCTGAATGGCGGAAGTTAGATGCCAGTTCTCACCAGGAATTAAAGTGGGACTGTTTGTGCCAAGAGCACCAAGACATAGAGGGCATCAGAGCTGCTCCTGTAGCCTAAATGCCCAGGAAACAGTTGTAAGTGTGTGGGTGTATGTGTGTATGTGTGTGCACGATGCACATGTGCCTATGCATGTGCACATGTGTGCATGTGTGTGCACGGGTGGTGTGTGTGCATACTTATGCCTGTATGTGTGCAAACATCCATGAGTGTGTGTGTGTGCATGTGCATGCATTTGTGTAAACACACATACGTGTGCATGCATGTATGCCTGTGAATGTGCACATGTATCCATGAGTGTGCAAGGATGTGATTGAAGTGAAGTACGTGTGTGCATACTTAGTGTGTGTGTGTTTGTGTGTGTGTGTGTGTGTGTGCGCACTCATTGCTCCTGCTGTGCCTATGGAAGATGTTGGCCTTTTTTTGCAAGGACTCCTCTACAGAATGCTATCTTCATTTTGGTTCTTTGCTGCTCCCTCTGTTGACTAACTGCTGGCCAAACCTTGTGATAAGAAGCAACATGTCATTAAGTACATCCTTGAAATGCAAGATCTATGCAACTCAATTCACTGTGATCACAGCTAGGGACCTCGGAGGGGCAGCACTTAGAGTCCCCTCAAGCATCTTAAACAAAATAAAACCTTTGGTGTCCCCTTCAAATTTAGAGTATAGAAAGGCCCCCAGAGAGGGGAAATGGCCAGAAAACTCCTAGAAAACTCTTCTCCCCCTTACTGGGAGTGCATAGCATCTCTGGGATTTTTTTTTTTTTTTGAAGTGGGGAGCATTGACTGAATCAAGGGAAATTGGTCGTTTTTTTTTTTTAAAAGAAAAAATGACTTTATGGCCAGGGATGGTGGCACATGCGTGTAATTCCAGCACTCAGCAGGCAAAGGCAGAATAATTACTATGATCTTGAGGCCATCCTGTCTACAGAGCAAGTTCCAAGCCAGCCTGGAGAGTTGGGGGCTTATAGTGAGACCCTAAAGAAAAAGAAAACTATGATTTTTAACTTAGAAACAAAATACTCTTGGTTTTAGGGGGTTTTGTGTGTTGTCTGTTTTGTTTTTAGTTTGGCCTTGTTGCGCCTTTGCCTGGCTCTCATATGCTCTCTGTGTTTTTGCCTCTCCAATGCTCACCTCCACTTGTCACCTTTCTGCTCCACCCTGTGAATGTGAGCCCTTTTGGATGGTGCGTCAACTCTCCGAACACCCCAGCATTCAGCAGTCCTTTGTCCTCTCGTTGGACTAAGAGGTACTGAGCCATCTTCCTTCATGCGAGCCTCATTGATAGGACCTGCTGAGGAAGTAGGTATCAGTTAATGTATACCATGAACTTTATATAACCGAAAAGATCCACGCCTCCAATTAACTCTGTGATATCTTCTTTACTTAACTACTAAAGTTTGTGTGGCTTAGAGGGAAGAGTATGAACCTCAGAACCGGGGACTGTCAATCACATCCCTACACTACCATGGCTGTCAGCTGTATCATCCATAAAGAATGATATAAAGTGGTATCGTCCGCAAGAATTTGATGAACCCAAAGTGACCTAATGTGTATTATACATGTTATGGTGCAGATATGATGTTTTCTCCACAGGCTCACATACTAAGGGTGTGGTTACCAGCTGAGGGTATTTTGAGAAGTAATCAACCGTATCAATGGACTTGTCCCTTAATAAATTCACAATATGATGCCATTGGAGGAAGTAGATCACATGGGTTTGCCCCGGACATCTCTTGTCCCCACCTCTTCTGCTTTCTCCTCTGCTTTTTGGGCATTGTAAGGTAAACAGCTTGTCTCTTCCATGCCCCTTCTTCATGGTTTTAGCCATGGGCTAAAAGCAATGAAGAAGCTGATTGTGGATTAAAACCTTTGAAACAAAGCAATGAAGAAGCTGATTGTGGATTAAAACCTTTGAAACTGGCTAAAAACAAAGCCAGTCTTTCCTCTTGAAATTGTTCCTCTTAGGTATTGATCACAGTGATAAAAGCCTGGCAGTCACAAGCACAGGGCCTACCATCCCATCAACAGTGCATCGTGGGTTATTGTTATTTGTGTTATGATTGGCTTCACAGCAGTTGCTATTGGTTGTCTGCTCCCTCAGACCTTGATAGAAGTACCACATCTATCTGAGTCAGCCTGCACAGTACCAACGGTAGGTTTAGGGAGGGCAGCCCTTCCAGGGCTAGGTAATGGTACCAGCGGGGAGTTCCACTGGGAGTGATAGGATTGGCTGGATGAATGTCTGGTTTCCTCTTCAATTTCTTCTCTTCTCTTCTCTAAACCTTTGAAAGGGTTATTTGACCCCCACTCAAGGGATCACAAAGTGCAGGTTGAAAACCACTGGTTTGATACAGGTTAAATAGAAAGTTCACAGAAGATGAACAAATTATCTGAATAGCAGTCCAATGAGATCCAACCCTCTAATTCCTTTCCATTGTGAAATGGATATTTTATACCGATATGGGGTTTCCCTGTAACTGAAGTTGAACCTCCTGTTTGAGACTTTTCATCTTAACACTTTTTTTTTGTTCCAGAACTACTGAAGAATGTGGGTTTTGGTTGTTTGCATTCTCCCAAAAGCTAAATGTATCCCAAACTTCTGATTTGGTTTGAATCTGGCCACAGACCCATGGCTTAAATGTTCTGGTCCCAGTGTGGGGTGCCATTTTGAAGGCTGTGGAGTCTGTAGGTGGGTAGAGTGAGGCTTGTGGAAATGGGTCACTACTGGCAAGCCTTTGAGAGTTACACCTGCCTCTGGTTCTGGTCTGGTTTTGAATTCCCTGGTTCCTGGTCTGTTGCCATATCAACAAACCTTTGCCCCATGCTCCAGCAGCAATGAACCCAGTTGCTGCCCCTTTCCCACCTCAGTGAACTGAAACCTTTCAAAACCACAAATCTACTTCCACTATTTTGTTGTTATCAAGAGTTTTGTCCACAACAATATATCAGTAAATAACGCCACTTCCTCCTGATTACTGAGAGTCAACTTTTGGAGCGAGTTGCAGTATCTGTGTGTAGTGTCTGCAGCCTGATGTTCTGCTTGTGCAGTGATGAGTTCTGAAAGCCAGACACTAATGACCATGCTCTTGAAGGGCAGTGTTCTCTTTCCTGTGTGGCAAGAGCATCATAGAGTTGAGGATATCTGTAAAGATATTCTTCTTGGTGGTGAAGGTGCTGGGCTTGTCAAGAAGGAGAGTCTAGACAGAAAAGGAATGAATGGTCTTTGCAATATCCCATGATAGATAGAGATGTGGAGAACTAGAACGAGACCCTCTAAGGAAAGTTCTAAAGAGCTGAAATAAGGCAGAGAGGTGTGGCCCTTTCAGCCAGGCTGGTAGAATTGAAAAGTAAACAGAGAAGTGGGAAAAAGGTACCAGGCTCTTCCTGATGCCTTCTCCTTTCTCTCTTTCAATGCAATCTCCCTCTCTAGAACCTTCTGGTAGGAGATCTTTGAACTTATTGCCTTTGTTTCTAGCTTCTGGCTTGCCTTGACTGCATTTGCACACCATTCCCCTTACCATTCTGCAGAGTGATCATCTTCTGCAGAAGTCCATGGACAGGTTCAAGTCCAGGCCAGCATAGGAGGCTGGTAAGTGCCAACTGTTTAGATACAGGTTAAGTACTCGGAAAGTTCAAAGAAGAGAGACAATCCCTGAAGAAAGGGAAGCTAAATCTAGAAACCCAGCAAGAGACATCCCCTAACTTGTTAGTCGGATAACCTATAGAAATCCTTCCATTCTGATAACTCAAACAGTCATTTATAAACCCACATATGACCATCCTATGAGTACTCCACTCAAATCAGGCAATATATATATATATACATACATACATACATATACACACACACACACACACACACACACACACACACACACACACTACCATGAGCAGCAAGCTAAACATTTGAGAATTAGGAAACGTTAATTACTCCTCTGGCAGTCCATTTTTAGGACCATATATTTTCATCCCCTTATCACAAGGAAAGTACCAAAGTGACCAGGCAATTATCTTCCTAGAACTTATTGCTATATATGGACAAGGTAAATCTTGAGCATGGTTTGTGGAGTTCTCTCCAGTGAAATATTCCACTTATGATCTTAGATATGTCTTCAGATCATTTTGGGGTAAGCAGCTATTTCTCCCTCCCTTTTGCACAGTGTGGTGGTTTGAATAGGAATGGCCCCCATGTGTTCGAATGCTTGGCTATAGGGAGTGGCACTATTAAGGGGTGTGGCCTTGTTGGAGGAAGTGTGT
This sequence comes from Rhynchomys soricoides, assembly GCA_019843965.1. Lineage (NCBI taxonomy): Eukaryota > Metazoa > Chordata > Mammalia > Rodentia > Muridae > Rhynchomys > Rhynchomys soricoides. The sequence continues at coordinate 7,768,060 of JADRCH010000097.1, read as the reverse complement.
TACTGTGGGGGCAGGCTTTGCAGTCTTATATGCTCAAGCTCTGCCCAGTGTGGCGCTCAATCTCTGTCTGCTGCCTTCAGATCCAGATGTATAACTCTGGGCTCCTCCAGCACCTTGTCTGCCTGCCTGCTGTCATGTTCCTCTCCATGACAATAATGGACTAAACCTCTGAATCTGTAAGCCAGCTCCAGTTAAAAGTCTTCCTTTATAAGAGCTGTTGTGGTCATGGTGTCTCTTCACAGTCTTAGAAACCCTAACTAAGACACATGGGTAAGTGTAAGAAGCAGGCAACCTTTCTTTGATGATGGATGGATCTACCTGTATAGTCTACTGGTTCTGAAAAAGTGGTTCCAGGCTAAGAATGTGACCTCTTCTGGTCTTGGCTACCATCACTCTTCATGGGCTTCTCACCTGGGCTATATTACAGATTCATCAAGAGACATGAGCTAGGTAGTATTTCTATCTTCTTGCTTGTCTAGCTACAGATTAAAGTGAGATTGTTTCTGGATGAGGTTAGCACCCAGTTGAGTGGGTGGGCTCACCAGGGTAGATTGCTTTCTCTGATGTGGGTAGGCCTCTCACCACCACGTACTAGAATAGATGATAGGTAGAGGAAGGAGGAACTGGCTCTTCATTTCCTGCTCCACTGTGTCAGCTGGGACATTTCTCATCATTGCCAGCCCTAGGGCTGCGATTTACATTAGCTTCTCCAGTTCTCAGGCATTTGGACTGAGACTGAATTACATTGTCAGCTTTCCTGAGCCTCCAGCTTGCTGGGCAGCCATAATCATGTGAGCCAGCTCTTTAGAACAAGCCTCTAGAGATAAACAGATAAGCCCTGTGGATGTAGCTCAGTGGTAGAGCTCTTGTCTAGCATCTATTAGAACCTGAATTCAGTCTCTAGTTAAAAATAGAAGGTTAAAAAGATGAGATCTGGAAAAATAGATTTCTTATTGATTCTGTTTGCCTGGGAAACCCTGACTAATGCAACTCTCAAGAAACCTTCTCTCTTCTAGGCTCATGGTAGGTATGTTTAAACCTGGTGAGAAGAAAAGAAAGGCTCTAACCGTTTGCAGAGATTTGTCATACCCTCCGGATGGGAGAAGCTCCACACTTCAATGTCGCCTGCCTTGTCGCTTCAGACCCTCATTCTATACTTTCCCCTTACCCTTTTCTCTCCTGAAAGACAGGCTAAGGCATTTGCTTTCTGAGGATCATGGCTGTAATCTCTGTACTTGATCTATGTCCATGACTCTGCAGCTCTGTCAAGTACCCAGCCCAGCCAGTGGGTCATCCGTCACCAAGGCTCTCAGGCTCTCAATATGACTTCCACCTGCCATTTCAGCAAACAGAATTCTTTAATGGGGTCTGTAGAGTGTCCACTTAAAATATTTAGTGTGCTCCAAAATCCAGTGTAACTTTTACTGTGGATACAAAGCTTATAGATTTTCACAACTTTATTTGTCAAGATTCTTAGGTATTCTAACCTTTTGAGGGTCAAAACCATTTGGTTAAAAGATATGTATGAAGAATTGATTTCAGTATTTTATAAATGTGAATCCATTTTTCAAGCTTCAGCCATTTTCAATTTTTGACATGCAACTCAACAGTTCCTACTGACTTTAATCTTTATGAATGGGTCTTAATAGAAGTAACCAGCCAGTCAAGGGCAGACCATCAAGGTTAAACTTATATGAGACTAAGCCATATAAGTTCAGTTCAGGCCACTAAGGGGCAATTCAGGAAAGAATTGCAGACAGTCCTTGAATAGAACAGAAGTATTTTAAGAGGTTAATAGCTGATATCTGTTGGTCTTTTAAATTGCCCCCTGCTTTCTCCCCACCTTTTAATGGAACAGTGCAGGCATGTCTCTTTTGCTATCAGAGGGAATTAGGGGCATCAGTGGTTCGGTATAGAATGTTGTTTAAGCATTAAATATTCAGAGCTAGAGCAAGGTTCAATAAAGCATGGGCCTTGACAAGCTCAAGGGCCTGAAGTTCTCCCCAGAGGCCACATAAGAAGCCAGGCATGGAAGGTCTGTGATATTGGAAGCAGAGACAAGAGGATTCCTGAAAGCTCCTGATACATAGTAAAGTTCTAGGTCACTGAGAGACCCTGTCTCATGCAAAAGGTGGGAAGCATCAGATCCTACATTCAAGGTTGTCCTCTGATTATCACACATATATTGCATATGCACACACATGTGTCCATGAGTGCAGTGAAACACATGAACTCAGACAGACACACAGAGACAGACAGACAAACCCCACACACAGAGACACAGACACACAGAGAGTGACAGACGCACAGACAGACAGACTTTTCCTTGAAAATTAAATGTAAAGAATTCTTAGAAGTTCAACCTGTATTTCCTCCAACTAGCTCACCTATACACTATTTTAAAATTTGCAGCATCTATTATTTCCAAAAGGAAACATATGGAAAATGTAACTCAGTTATTCAAGCCCAGCTAGGTTTAGCTTCTATCTCAAGTTTCTGGGAGGCATGGATTTCCTGGTGGACATTCAGCAAATTGATTGTGTCAGAGCAAAGGGAGCACAGTTCGACAGCTTCCCTTGGAACCAGGCTTCTTCTCACTTTCACAATAAAACATTCCAGCAAACGTCTTATTTATTTCTCTCCTTCCCACACACTCAGACTTATTAAAAGAATAGTGTCTACATTCACAGCTTCTACTTCCTGTGTTAGTTAGGGCACCAAGTAAATAGGCTGTTTGAGACAAGGAAGTCCAAAAACACAGTGGCTTCTACAGTATAGAGGTTTTCTTATTAGCAGTCTAATGGCTCATGGTCCACCTTTGCTGAGTGGCTGTTGCCTATTCAGGAATTCTGGGTCCTTTTATATTGGGGTTCTCACATGTCCTAGAATGTTGTCCACTATTGAATGAGGGTAAACAGAGCTGCCTCCCATGGATGTGACCTGGATGACTGAAAGAATAGAGAGCTCAGAGAGGTGGGGAGCAAAGAAGAGCTTACTTTTATTCGTGTTGAGTTGAAGCCAGCCATTATATGCCCATGTGGAAATCAAAGTAGGTCACTGAATCTGAAGTTGGGAGTTCAAAGAAGAAGACCAGCCTCCAGACATGATGTGAGGAGTCAGTGACTTGTTGAAATCAGCAGGGAACCAGGGATGTATAAAAATGTAGATCAGGAGGGGGATGGGGAGATGGACTCAGTGGCTATGTAGTCATGAGGGCCATGAGGTGGACAACATTCTAGAACATGCAGGAACCCCAGATTGCTATGCAACCATGAAGATCTGAGTTCAAATCTTCTACATTCAGGTAAAAGGCCAGACTTTGTTGTCCTGCTAATTAAGTCTACCATTATCCAGATAGTCTTCTGGGCTCAGCTAGCAGGGCTTCCCCTTCTCTGACCTTAACCCACACACACCTCTACCTGTAGAATGTCATGTAGCCTTAGTTAGAACCCATTCAGCTAGCACCTGAGATACCTGGAATGCTTCCCCATGCTAATGAGGCATTTCAGCCAACGATCTTTGCCCATCCTGGATATTCTGACTCCCATCCCCCAAACCATATAAGCCTTGAAAGGTCACTCCAAGGTTGATCTTTCTCCCTGAAGCTGATCCTAGTATCATCATTAATGCATGTGTTCACAGGGCTTTTGATCCCTCCTTTCCCAGGTCCCTCCACTTGGAGTTCATTGTCTCTGCTCCATTTGCCCTCCTGGACCAATATTGGCTGATGATCCGGGGGGGGGGGGGGGGGGGAGGGTCACAGACTTGTTTGCATATGCCTATAACCCTATTATTGTGGTGTGAAGACAGATGAATCTTGAACACTTGCTAAACAATAGCCTATCCAGAAAGGCAAGCTTCTGGTTGAGAGACCCTGTCTTAAAGCAGTGGAGAGCAATAGGAGAATGTCTAGTGTTCCAGTGTCTTGCTCTGGTCTCTATATGGCTAAATATGGCTGTACCTACAGCACAGGCACACACACACACACACACACACACACACTACAATACACATACATGCAACACAAACACACATACATATATACGCATGCAACACATATATACAGTTACATGCAACACAAACACACACATGTAAAACACACATACACACATGTACATACTCACATGCAACACACACACACAAGCACTCAATAGAAGAGGATCAAGGATTGATTCTTAGCTCACTGTTGGACCTCCCATCTCGGTCTCGCCATGGTCTGGGGTGGTGCTGCTGCTTTTGATCTCGCATCCAGCAGCATCTTCATTGCCACTTCCCTTTGGCTGCTCAACCCAGGCCTGGAGCAGCGGCTGTCTGGCAGGACCAAAAGCATCCTGTCCTCGGGCCCCAGGTTGCGAACGTGGCGCTGTCACTGGCACAGGGAGGAGAGAGCTCCAGTTTCCTCTTTAGAGCGGCCCCTGGGAGCAGGGGACACTGAAGGTCTCAAGGCAGGGCATGCCTCCCACACACATGGACAAGGAGTGCTATGCACAGCCTTGGGCAGCCCTGGCTGTAGGGGCAGGGTGCAGGAACCCCCCCAGGTTCACAGCAGTGACTGAGGCAGTGAGAACAGCACCCCAATTCCTCACTGACTTGCTTTCCACCCTCCTGCACGTGTTGCTGAGCCAAGCTGGGCCAGGGCTCAGAATCGGACCCCAACAGCACGTCGATGGCAGTGTTCTCCCCCTCCCACTGTCCTGAGAGTGAGAGGGTGGGGTCCCGTGCAGTGGTAGTGTTAGACCCCATTTTGACCCTGTTTTTGGCCTTGAGGACAAACTCAAGCCTGGCTCTAGTTCTGAGACCTGTCTCAGTCACTTCTGAATAGGGGTGACTCAGCAAGACCTGTTTGGCCCTCCCTCTGCCCTGCCATTGCTGATGTGGAGCTTTGCTATTGGCCCTGTCAGTTACCCCTTCCCCACTTCCTATGTCATCTCTCCCCATACCTAAGGGCCCAACTCCTTTGCCTTCTCTATATAAGTGAGGGGTTGATACAATAAAGTTGAGTTCCTGCTTCAACAAGACTCCTGGTCTGATGTGTTTCTTTTGGGCCACTGACACTCACCATTCCACTCAGCCCTGGACAGATTCTGCTGAACTGGGTTCTCTCCTCTCACCTGGACCTGCCAGCAAGGAGCCAACAGGTCACTCCAAAATGTAGAGGCTAACAGCACAAAGAGGAACCCACCAGAGAGTTGGGAAAGAGGCCAAATGCACAAAGTGGCCTGATCAAGAAGAGACTCAGGGAGGAAGGTCACTGCCTTGGAAATGCTGCTTCTAAGCCACTGAAGGTAAGACCTGAGATACAATGGCCAGATTTAACCTCAAGTGCAACAGGACTTCAGAACAGAGGTGAACAATGTAGTAAGGGCTCCATTCTTGCTGATTCATTTTATTTCCTTCTTTGATTCAAAGATAATGAATACATGTCTGTCTTGTGTGCACAGCATATGCCTTCAGGTAGATAATAGAACAAGACCATTGGTAAACTGAGCCATGCACCTTAGCTTCTGTCCTAGAAACAGCTCTTCTTTTTTTGTACCAAAAGTCTCTTCTTATATATGCCTTTGACATCAGTTCCCTTGACTTGCTGAATATAGCAGTTGTTTTGGTGCTTAGCCCATGACAATATCCAGAAGACCTGAGAGATTAAACTATAGGATAAAATAATCCCAAACAAACAAAACCCCCAAAACCAAACTTATAAACCAATATAGAGATTGAGCTACATGGAAGAACAATGTGACACTGGGACTAGCTATGGCTCTGTGGATGTGTTCTCTCATCTCTGGGTCAGACAACAACTGCCTGGAAGATTTCTTCCTAATGAGTGTGCACAAGTTTGCCCCCAGTGATTCACTTTAATGAGGTGGAAGATTAGCCAAGTCAGTTTTAAAACTACTACATATGCTTGTGTTTGTATTAAAATGAACTCCCTACTCTGAACATTTATCAGCAGACCATTGTGGTCCTACAGCAAGAGGGATGCCAGGGATAGTAATGCAGGACCTCAGAATCCACCAGAGAAAGACATGAAGGCAAGAGACACAGAGTGGGGTGCTACTATCTAGCTGGAGGGTGAATAGGCATGCTGCCCTACAGCAAATAATTCAAAGGATAGAAGCCTCTGGTTCTGTTGATGCTCATTCACTATCCGTGTGACTTTGCATACACGAGCTCCTCTTTCTTTTAAAATGGGGGAGTTGGACCAGAAGATTTTGGAAGCTTTTCTACTTCAACCATGTCTAGACAAAGTCTCCCAAGTTTACATACTGATTGATCTAGTTAATAATGAGGATCGCCTTCCTAGCCAGGCAACTTTGACCCACATACCTGATTTACTGAGGGTGGAGAAGGCATTATTAAAAAACTTTTTTATGAAGAAAGTCATGTTCTTTGGAACCCATCCCTCTAGACTTGGAAGCCCAACGACACGGGGACTTTTGATGCCTGTCCTCTCAGAAGGATTTGTCCCCATTGTGCCCGGCCAGGGCAAAACAGCATATGGCTGCTGCTAGGAAGTAAAAACATACTGCTTTTCAGTGAGTTCTTGCAACACACATGTGAGCACATCATACACACACACAACAGCAGGGTTAGCTCTGGAGCAGAAGTCTATTGGTGATGACAGTCCTGATGTAGCCACGTATTGTGGTTGGTTTTAATGGCAATTTGTCACAAATTAGTATCACCTGAGTAGGGACCTTCATTCAAGAACTGTCCAAATCCTTTTTATGGAGGTGGGAAGACCCACATCTATTGGCACTGCCTCTGTGGCTGCTGCTCCCTTCACTGATCTCAGAACCAGCATGTCCATTCTTCTATCACCGAGTAAGAACCATCACCTCTCAAAGAACAGGTTTTCTGCGCTGGATTAGGCTGTGGTCTGAGCAACTACTGTTTTTTGTTTTTTGTTTTTTGTTTTCCCTTCGCTTTTTTTTCCTTCCTAGTGAGTGACAGCCACCAGGGGAGGCAGGGAGCCCCAGCCTCAAGGAGCTAGAGCAACTTCCGGGTTCCCAACCTCAGGTGTGATTCAGCTGCTATTGCTATTTTAGCATAAGCTGACTTAATGAATTCTTTAATATAGACACATTCATCCTACTGGTGGTGCTTCTCTACAGAATCCTGGCTAATACAAACGTTCACCTTCCTTTTTCCCCGTGTGACTTCTTGCATCTCGTTCTAAATTAATTCTTGGCATGCTTTGTGGACTTCTATGTCCGGTTCTGAGCTGGGATAAAGTAACGTGACAAAAGCAACTCAAGCAACGTTAGTCTGGCTCACAATTCAAAGGGATCATCCCACCACAGCTGGGAAAGACACAGTAGCAGGAAGAAGGCAGGAGCACAGGTTGCATTACAACAGCAGGCAAGAAGCCCAGAGTAAACAGGAAGTGGGGCAGTGCTATAGCGACTCAAGGCATTCATCCTCCCCACCCCGTGACCCACTTCCTCCAGCAAGGCTCCACCTCCTACAATTTCTGTAGGATCTGCAAACAGCACTATTAGGTGGGAACCAAGCGTCACAACACGTGATTCTAGGGGGGAGACAGTCCATATTCTGTCCTTTATGTGGTTTGCATACAATATTGGGGGAATCGATGCTTTTGAAATAAAGTTCATAGAATCCATGCAACTCCAAATCAGCATATCATTCCACTGTAGAAATTGAGTGATTACAAAATACATATTCCTGAAAAAGAAGTTATAAGTTCTTAGGCTAGTCACACATATTTCTAGTTTATTTGTCTCTGTCTACGAATATATTGGAAACTACTCATTTGAAAACGAAACCTCACACTGTGGTACAATGTCTTCTAACCCAGCACAATGGCAACATGGTCTTGATTACACAGTGTGCAAAGCTCCTGTCCATATGATGTGTTCTGACACATCTACAATAAACCTATGTAACTTGTAGGCTGGAAACCAAATATTAAAGCAGTTATTTTAAGGTCCGTCAGGATTGGTGCATTTTCATCTGAATTCTTTATAACATGAATTTCAGGACACCAGACCATCCAACCTGGAGACTGATCCAAAGTTTTCTCCTACCACCCAGCCAGGGCTCACTTACACTGCTTCCAGTTCCTACTGTGGTGGAGCACTTTCTCTGAAGGGTTTCCAAGGGCAGGTCTACATTTCTTCTTCAGAATCACCAAGTAGAATGCTTGGGAGAGCCATGGAGCTGTTCTCTGTGTGGTCCTCATGCACTTCTGCAAGGGACAGAACACTGTTTCCTTCTTAAGTAGGATCAAGCTCATCGGGGCCCCCATGACATTCAACTGCCACTTTTCTCTGTTCCTTCAGTCACTGAAGATCTTTTACAGAAACATAAAAGCAGGATACATGATTTCTAAGTAACGAAGGTGTTCGAACGAGAGGTGGGCCATGGTTTTACTTGCAGAAAATACAGAGCTTGGGATCGTTGGTGTTATTTTATATGTATGTTATCTCACCTGAGAGAGGCAGTGTCTGAACATGTCTTTTCTAGAAAAACATCACCTCTTGCTTCTAAGTGAGGGAAGAGACAGTTAGTTGATAATGAGGCTCACCATGTCGGCTCTCCTGGATGATAGGTATCAACTCCCCCAATCTACATAGAGGCATACAATAAAATTCGGATTTGAGTTTTCTTTTTCTTTGAAGCAGGTTCTCACTTTGTACCCTAAGCCAGTCAAGAGTTCACCATGTAGCCCATACAATGGCTTCAAATCAAGATCAAACTGCCTCAGCCTCCTGAGAGCCACCTTTACAAGTGTGTGTCGGGCTGCAACTTCTTAGTCTAGAATTTCTCTCTCTCTCATATGCCCACAAGCTACAATTGCAAACTCCCTGGCCTGGCACTTCAGGCAACCAGCATCATTTTCGTATCATGGGACTTTGAGTGTAACCAGATTGAAGGTGTGCTCAATTTGACTGCCTTGCTCAAGACACTTTGACATGTGCTTTTTCACTGTGCTGAATAACTTCTCATAAGGGCACGAGCCTCTCAGACTTCTATAAAGCATGTGTGCATGAAATAATAGGGCCAGCATGTTCCAAGGGTGAGCATGTGGCAAGTGCTGCACTGATGGCTTGGCACCCGTACCATTTGTCTCTCAACGAGTCAGACCATTTTATTCTTACTTCCAAGATAAAGAGATTGAGGCCCCCAGGGACTAGGTCACATCCAGGAAATTCCAGAGCCAAGTTCAAACCCTGACAGTTCCCCCTTACAACAGCATTGAGGTGCAACTATATGCATGCCTTCCTGCACCTTGGCTGTGGTATTAGGGGTAGACTGAGGGGGACAAGCTGAAGCTTGGTTTGCCAGTTCTTTTCTGCAGAGCAGATTCTAACCTCAGGATGCTCAGCCACAGCCTGTGCAGAGAATTCTTTCTAGCAAGAAGCCAGTGAGTTGAGACCAGGGATCATAGCAATTAAATCTGAGTGGTGTTTAATTTAATGGCTACATAAGATTTATTTTGTAAAGTCAAAGTCAGTCTTCTATTGTTAGCTGTTTGGACTCTCTCTCTCTCTCTCTCTCTCTCTCTCTCTCTCTCTCTCTCTCTTTCTCTCTCCCTTTGCTACAAAGAAACTATTCCAGACATTTCAGAAGGATCTACTACTTCCTAAGTGTAAATCCCTTAAAACGGAGAGTAGGTGAAATGGTGGCCCATGTTGGCAAGCAGTCCTTCAGAAAGACTCCAGATGGCTCCCCTCCATCCAACAGCGTAAGTATATGTTCCACAGGTTCTCAGAACTTATCAGACTTTTCACTTTTAATAACATGACCATAAAAACATACTCATTTCAAATGTGCTTTTCTTCCTTGTTGTTGTTGGTGGTGGTGAAATTTTTCCTGTGTTGGCAACTGGTCTGTGGAGCGTTGCTGGTTTTTTTATTGTCTAGCAATAAGTGTATTATGCCACAATATTCTATGGCAACTGGAAGAACCCTGTAAACTCAAGAACCTCCCCAAGCACTCTCTTTCCCTCCTTCCCTGCCTCTGTGCCTCCTTCCTTCCCTCCCTCCCTTTTTTGCTTCTCCTCCTCTCTCTCCACCTCAGTCTCTTTTGAGTTGTATTTCCCCTTGTGGTAGCAAAACTGACTTCAGGCTTCAATTTTGCAAGATGCAAGGCATGGTGGGAACAGGAGGCCCTGATGGCTGCACAACAGTGGGCACACAATTAACATGGGTTGAACGTGGCTAGGATAGTTACTTTTATTTTATTTTTTTAGAGGTTTATTCCGCTGGTTTTGTTTTTATTTTAATTTTGCATGAGTGTTTGGCCTGCATGTATTTTGGTGTACCATATGTGTGCAGTTCCCGGGGAGGCCTTAAGAGAGCATTAAGTCCTCTGGAATTGAGGTTACAGACTCTTAGAGGCTGCCATGTGGGTCCTGGGAACGCAACCTGGATCCTCTGCAAAAGCAGCCTGTGCTCTTAACCAGTAAGCCAGGTGTCACTCTAGCCTTAAGATGTTAATTTTATGTTGTATGTATATTGTATGTGGTTAGAGATAAATAAAAAAAAATGAAGGAAAATGGCTTCAGCTTCATGTGATCCCTGTAGCCAATGATTCCAAGAAGAAGGAGGAGGAGGAGGAAGAGGAGGAGGAGGAAGAGGAGGAAGAGGAGGAGGAAGAAAAGGAAGAAAGGAGGAGGAGGAGAAGGAGGAAGAAGAGGAGGAAGAGAAGGAGGAAGAGGAGAAGGAGGAAGAAGAAGAGAAAGAGGAGGAAGAGAAGGAGGAGGAGGAGAAGGAGGAGGAGGAGGAAGAGGAGGAGGAGGAAGAGGAGGAGGAGGAGGAGGAAGAGGAGGAAGAGGAGGAGGAGGAGAGTAGGGTCGGAGTGGGGTGCGTGGTGTGGCAGTGTTGTTTTAATCTCATGGCTATGCAGTAGCTGCAACGTCTTAAGATGATTCGAACATCTGGCTTGATAAATGTGTCCAGAACTCAGACATTCTGGTCACATGCCTGTTCCTATGGCAGTTAAGGCAGAGCCACAGCTCTGTCAGGTGGTAGAGGGTATGGTACCAAAGGGAAATTTGACGAAGAAGAGGTCATAGATGTGAATGCTGCTCACAGCCTTACATCTGGGTGATCCTTGGTGTCTTAGTCAGGGTTTCTATTCCTGCACAAACACCATGACCAAGTTGCAAGTTGGGGAGGAAAGGGTTTATTTGGCTTACACATCCATGCTGCTGTTCATCACCAAAGGAAGTCAGGACTGGAACTCAAGCAGGTCAAGGAGCAGGAGCTGATGCAGAGGCCATGGAGGGGTGTTTCTTACTGGCTTGCTTCTCTTGGCTTGTTCAGCTGGCTTTCTTATAGAACCCAAGACTACCAGCCCAGGGATGGCACCACCCACAATGGGCCCTCCCACCCTTGATCACTAATTGAGAAAATGCCTTACCACTGGATCTCATGGAGGCATTTCCTCAAGGGAGGCTCCTTTCTCTGTGATAACCCCAGCTTGTGTCAAGTTGACATACAAAGCCAGCCAGTACACTCAGAAAGATTCATAAAGAGGTAGTCATGCTGTGTGCTGACCCAAACAAACACAGATTTCTGAGGTTCAGAGTTCCTTGGGAGAGACAGGGTCTCATTTTTTATTGTCTCAGTTTCAATCAGATCATTCAGGTCTTATAAGCAACATCATTTTGCCAAAAGGAATCTTTTCTCCCTCTCTGTCCCTTCTGCCTTCTCTAGAGCCCACCCATCACCGCCACCTTCAGATCTTGAAAATAGACATGATGCTCTCAAGATTAACCTAGCCTTCAAACAAACCCAAATATTGCACCTCTGGATCTGCACAGAAAAACTTAGTGCTTCCTTTTATCATTTTAAGAGCTATTTTCAAATTACTTACCTTTTAGTACAGTGTTAACAGATAGTTTGGTTCGCACCGAAGCTTAGCCGGACTATAATTCTCATTGTGTGTGTGCCCATGTGTGTGACAGAGATGAAGAAGTCTTGAGTGAACGTGTATTGTTGAGATCGGCAGAGCTATGTAAAGGATCAATGCCTTGGACCCGTGTGAATTTGGCCTTTCTCTGATCTGAATGGGAATTTTGGCAGTCTGTGCAAAACCTACAGCTTACAGCCTGGATGTTTACAGCTGAGACTCCTTGCCTACAGACATCTCCTGCTGACACTATGTAGCTCCTCCCCTCTGTGCTGTACAGAATAAAAGGAGCAACTTCCCAGGGCTTATGCCCATGGTAATTGTGCTCCATCAGAGTAAGCACAACCCACCCACTCCCAGCTTTTCCGTACCTGTGTAACTGGTACCTATGTATCTGCTTTTTAATTCCTTCCCCTCTATACCTAGTCAGGTCTCAAGGACTTCAATGTGCTGGATGAAGAGTGTGTGTGTGTGTGTGTGTATGTGTGTGTGTACATATGTATGCACAGATACAGCTGCATGTGTGTGTACATGTGTGCCCACATACACCTGTGTATGTGTACACACGTATGTGGTTCTTTCTCCTCTAGTCCTGTCCCATGTGTTTTTAAGACTGGGTCTGTCATTTAATCTAGACCTTACCAATTCATTAAGGCCAATGAACTGCAAGGATGCTTCCGTGTCTGCCTTTCCAGGGTAAGGATTGCAGATTCATGCAGCTGAGCCTGGCTTTTTACATGAGTACATGGATCTGACCTAAGGCTCCTGTCTTTGCATGATAAGCACTTTCTTGACTAAGTCATATCTGAAGCTGCCAGTTCTCAACATTTGAGACTAATATTTATATGCCATTTGTGAGTATTTTTTCCATTTGTTCCTTGGTGTAGGTCCACCATGGGAAACTTTGCACTATGTCTCTCAAAATGCTGTTTCTGCAAACATTTGAAATACAGTTTCAGCAGTGATAGACGAGATTCAGGTGAAGTCTGTTACTCTTTTCCCTCACTCTGCATGATTCTCATTCTAGGATGAACACACACACACACATACACACACATACACACACACAAACACAAAATCCCCTCATCTTCACTAGAATGCAGAGGTAGGGAAAATGGCCAGTTTCACCTGAGCATCAGCACATAGAATCTGAAGCACTTCATTTTTAAAAATTCAAGACAGTCGTGTTTTCCTATCAGCGAGCATTCAGGAGATTGTCCTGTGGTTCCATATCACCATTCCTCTGAATATATCTTAAGGAAATGAGTACAGGTGTGGAATGGGGCCTGTGTTATCCTGATGTCCCAGGAAGGAGCATAGGTCCTTCTATGTCATCGCATCTTTGTCTGGTTGTACAGAGATGTGAGGTCTAGGGATCTTGAGTTTGAGACCAGCTATACAAGTGCTCCGGGTCAGACTGAGCTACAAAGTCTGACCTAGTCTTTAAATTGCAATAATGACAGTGCAGACAGTATGGCCTTCTAGGGGTAGGGTAAGGTTGGGATGGAACGTTTTTATGATTCTTTTCCTTTAAAAATTCTAGAACATTTTCTGTCTAGTTGTTTTATGGGAGTGGTAGCACAGGCCCATAATCCTAGTACTTTTGGAGGTGGAAACAGGAAGATGAGGAGACTATCATTGGTCACATAGAGTGTTCAAGGCCAGCCTGGTATACATAAAACCCTGCCTCAAAGAAATAAGCAATCTCTCTCTCTCTCAATCTCCCTCCCTCTTCCTCCCCCTTCTCTCTCTCTCTCTTTGTGTGTGTGTGTGTGTGTGTGAGAGAGAGAGAGAGAATACAGTTGTTCACTTCCCTTCCCTCTGAGAATCTTAAGTAGTCTGGGTAAAATGTCAATCCCTCCCCAGGAATTAGAAGGTAAAGTATATGAAGCCAGGAACGAGTCACAGAAGCAGAGGGACAGTGACATGTTCACAGTGGATTAAAAACACACTTTTTTTCTGCTCCACATTATCTTCATTAATGTTGGAAGCTGCACATTTTGACGTCTCCTTTCTAGAATAAGATCTCCCAGGGATGTCCTCAGGATAAAGAGCCCCGACCCCACCCTTTCAGATCGAATCAAGCATTTCTTTAGACAGTGTTGAACCTCAGGTGAGAAGGAAAATGGAGCCGGTAACAGATACAAGATGTTCAAGCCCTGCTCTGTACTGAGACCAAACATGCAGTTGTCTTTCAGCTTGGGACCTTGAAACTTCCTCTAGGCAGAAAGCTGCTAGGTTCTGCTCTGGGATGGTTTGACCTGGTGGAGGAGGACAGTGATAGAAAGAAATGCCCAGGCTTGGGACATGGCCAGCATTCGTGGCCAGCATTTGTGGCTTTCCAGACCCCTCCTCACCAGCCCTGGTGCTATTTTTAGGAATTTCCTCTGACTACAATTGTTATGTATGATGGCTCTCTCTCTCTCTCTCTCTCTCTCTCTCTCTCTCTCTCTCTCACACACACACACACACACACACACACACACACAAACACACACACACACACACACACACACATGCAAATTCCTCTGGTGCAACTTAAAACTCCAAACTGGTATTCACCTCCGTGGTCACTGTTTTGTTTTGTTTTGTTTTGTTTCATGCTTCTGAAGCAAATACAGATTCTGCAGAATCTTTTTAAACAATTCCCTTAAAAATGAGGCCGAGGGAGCTTTTATCAACCATTCCTTCAGGGCCAGCTTGAGGACTGATTTATCTGTCTTGGGTACCAGGAGCGTAAAGGCTGCCCCGGCAGACTCTGTGGAGTGACTGCTTGTCTGTATTCTGGCAACAGAGATTGAGGTCCCATCTATCTAAAGTGGCTTAGGTGCCATTCAACTGAAATGAGATTGACTAAGGGCTACACACCCATTCCCTTTGCCTCGCTACCAACTGGCAGATTTCTAATTCTGAGCAACGCTACCACAAAGCAGAAAAGACCTGAACTTTGGAGGTGTTTGAATCCCGCCCTTAATCACCTCATTGTCTGGAGCCTGGCTGAACTCCTGCTTTCCCTTTTCCTTCTTCCTCATAAAATCGTTGGTGGTGGGTCCACAGTATAGATGGTAAGGGCTTTAAAACTTGTCTTTCTCCCCAACACTCCAGTCCAAGTTCAAGACTGTTGAGTGACAACATTAGACTGGGAGAGGGGAGCAATGTCGGTAGTGGAATACACAAGAGCTCGCCTGTGCACTCCACACACCCATTCATTTCATAAACAAGAGCTAGCCTGTGCATTCCACACACCCATTTATTTCATCACTCATTCATCCATCCAACATACCTGGACAGTTCTCTTGGTATTGAGCTTTGAGATGATGTGACAGTTAAGTATCACTGTCAACTTGATGGGATTTGGAGTCACCTAGGAGACAAACCTTGAGTGTGTCTGGGAAGGCGTCTCTAGATGGGTTTAACTGAGCAGAGAAGAGCTGCTCATGGGCAGGACCATCCAGGGTGTTCACTCTCCTATGAATTCAGACTGAATAAAATGGGAAAAGGGGAAAGGGTGTTGAGTGCAAGGCTCATCTCTCTCTGCCTCCTGATTGGATGTGACCAACTTCAGTTCTCATCTCTATGCCTTCCAAGATATAGCATATCTCCTGGAACTAGAAACCCATACAAACCCACCTTCCCTTCTTCCCCCTCCCTCCCTCCCTCCATCCCTTCCTTCCTTCTTTTGTTAGAACAATGAGAAAAGTGATTCATAGAGATGGGGGCTAGAGATGAATACTTGGGTTCTAACGCCCCTAGATAAAGTTGAGGGGGGAGGGCTTAGCAATGAGATAAAGCAAACTCAGAGACCGACTGCTGAACAGATCAAGTAGGACCAGGTTGGTTACCTAGGCCACTAATGCTGGTGACTAGTAGAGCCAGCCCCAGGCTCCAGGCTCCTCTCTTACCCATTGATGAACCAGGAGCCTGGTTTTGCTGACTGTCACAGGGATCTTAAGATGAAAGAGGCTTATCTTGCCCCAGCTTACTGGGTGGACTGTGGAAATGGCTGAGACCTGCTTCTTTGCGACATATCTTCAAGAGCTTTTGAAGGTGGAGAAGATGACCTTAGACTACAGCTGGAGGAAGCCTGCCAGGCCTGCATGAGATAGCCTTGCCTCTTTGGCAGGCTGGGATTAAACAGGAGAAGATGCGTGCTGTATGTTTCACTCGGTGGTTTGCAAAGTGTTCACATTCCTGTGAGATCAAAATGAATGCAATCTTTTACTTTGGGTGTAGTAATTGATAGCATTCTATACTCTGTGTGTTTATAGGGTCATAATTTTTTGCCTCAGACCAATTAAATTTAAGTAGAAGTAAATAAATATGAATTATTTACAAAGTTTTCAGGCTAAGAATATTAGCAGTTACTGATTTTCTTCTTTTATTCAGCTTAATCCTCAGCACAGCTGTCCAAGGTAAGCATGGAAGTCTTCATTTGGTATGGAGATAAAATTTGAATGTGAGAAGTAAATATTTTGTCCAATGTCACCCAAATAGTAAATGGCAAACCCAGATCTGCCTCACTCCCAGCCTACAGCCTACATTGCGCTTTCTGCCTGTGTCTGTGCTACGGAAGAGAACTAAATATGTATGTGGTGTGATTTATAGCATGGGTATGTACAGGGGGCCACAGAGAGCCAGCCCTCCAAGCAAGTCATTATCCTAGGGAAACCATAAAATGAGTCAGCTGTCTCATTCTAGAAGCTAGGCTAGGAAGCTTGGAGAGGCTGTGTCTCGTCCAAGGTGGGGGAATGGCAACGTTAGAGGAAAAGAGACATGCTTCATAGTGCCTTTTTACAGATGAGAGCATGTCTCATGGTAACCTGGTGCTAGAGGTCCAGCCACACAGGCTACATAATCTATAGGGCGATTAGAAAGAAAAGAGGAAAGATTCTTGTTGCTTAGAGAACACGGACCTCAGAACAAGTTTATACAGGACTCCTTGATCCCAAACAGTGGTCCCCTGTCTCAGATCAACTGTCTTGTTAGAAGTCAGATGAGAGTAGATGATACTCAAAAGAGTTCATCTATTCCCAAGTTCAAGGCCAGAGTGAGGAAGCTTGGGAAGCAGGCAGCTAGAAGGATGGTGTGAAGATCCTGAGGGTACTCAGAGCTGATGGTTATAGACAACCCAGGTGTTCCAGCGCCGATCTGTGTGTCTGGGTATTAACAGCCATCCAAAATCCAAAATCTAGTGCCATTTAAACAAATGCTTTGGTTTCTGATCATGGATTGTGTGGGTCAGGAACGCAGATGAGGCCTGGTGGAAATGACTTGTCTCTGTTCTGTGGTGTGGAGACCCCAGCTCCAATAGCTCAAAAGGCTTGAGGCTGTTAGGCATCTTTGTCTCCTCATGAACTCTTTGGTGGCTATCAGGGGCTTCCTGGAGGATTGATATGCTTTTTACATGGATATTCAAGATTCCAAAACACTAAGGCAAAAGGTAGTTTCAGATTACACCTTCCAAGTCTGTATGTCACAGTTTCTGTGAGCCAGCCAAGGTTCAAAGAGAGAGGAGCTAGACTCCAGCCCTCAGTGAGAAGAACATCAAAGAACCTGACTTACCTTTACTCTACTGCATTATAGCTTGGATGATGAAGACCACCTTTACTTCACTATTGGTATGAGCCCATGATACACCAGTCAACATGCCAAGGGATTTGGGGATTAGCCTAAGACAGGTTGTGTCTCTAAATCAGAAAGGACAAGTTTCAAAGCCAAGGTATGTCTTAGCTACTTGTGTTCACTCAAAGCCAAAATTTCCAAGTCTCTGAAATAGGATTGATCCTACCTGCTTCATGGGGGTGGGAGTAGAGACTGCATAAAACCCTGTTTTAGGTTAACCACTAGAGCAACTCTGAAATCAATCGAATGTGAAAACTATTTGTCAGAATATTTCATGAGTGAAAAAAAGGATGCCTGTTTCAGAAACCAAGACAGGCAGAGACAAGACGAAGAGGAGTGAGCCTTCAAGCCTAGAGGGTGACTTTACCTCAACTGCACAGAGTTTCTTCCAAGAAGAATGTAGCAACATCACAGAGGCAGAGGGAGCTGGAGGATACTGTCTCCTAAGGTGTCTTCATTCTCACCTCACTCAGTCATTAGGTAGAGGCTGATCCAAAGGCTATCAACTCTCAAGCGCTATCAGAGACCCTTGAGACCAGATGAACATGCTCTGGCCACATAGGATGGTTCTCTAGCCTAAGACAGAATGCTCTTTTAAGGAGAAAGGTGTCTAAGAAGCCAGCATGTGATACAATAAACACACTGGAAAGGACGTAGCAAATGGTTAACAACAGTGTATATAAATTGTTCAGCTCAGTTCGTAGCCCAGGAGCCTTTGGATAAATGGTAATAAATCATGTGCTATCTTTTTCTGACGGTGTTGTTGATAAGTAGTATACATTATTTTTGCACTTCCAAATTCTGAAAGAAGTAAGGTAGATTAGGTAACCTTCAGCTGCCCTTAAACCCTGGGCTCTGTTTAGCTCTGTTAAGGTCCCCTGGACCCTTTTATAGCTGCCTGTATCATCTGCTTCACATCACTGCTTTGATGAGGCAAAGCTACCTTTCGGAACTCAGAGCCAGGATGAGATTTCCACATACTCATCTCTACCAGCCATTCTGCTTGTCAGTGGAGCAGGCACATAGCTTCACCAGCTCTTCTCCTTCAGTCTCCCCTCTGACTAGCTCCTCTCTGCCCTGCCCACCTTTGTGGCTTCATCGCTGCCCTTTGCTGTGGGAGAGGAAACTGGCTTCCACATCTGACGTCTCAGTAGCAGCACCCAGGGGTTTCTGATGGTGCTCACTACCCAACATTTATTTTTGACCCAGTCATGAATGCTTTAAAGGAAGACCAGCATGCTCTGGCAATATCTCTCTCTCTCTCTCTCTCTCTCTCTCTCTCTCTCTCTCTCTCTCT
>JADRCH010000097.1:7662232-7749251 GCA_019843965.1 Rhynchomys soricoides | reverse complement strand
CTCTCTCTCTCTCTCTCTCTCTCTCTCTCTCTCTCTCTCTCTCTCTCCCCCCTGTGAATTATCTTTGAAGCCATGGTCTAAGTAGATCTGGCAGAGAAATGTCCACAGAAATTGCTGTGGTTCTCTTAATACTAGGTAAATCTAAGATTTCCACAACTTGTGGGCTTTACAGAGGAGGACACTAGGGACAGGTAGAAGTTCAAAACTCTGTCTTCGTTCCTGTGCCTGGACTGGAATCACTTAGAGCTGGATTCTGTGGGAATCATCTGCTGGAATTCCTGTCCCTAGCCCTACCTTTGTTGAATGAGTTTCTCACAGAATGAAAGTCAGGTCTGTGAAGGAGCCAGGCATTCCAAGGGCCAGGGAGATGATGAATGAATCAGCTCAAAGGTCACCATAGAGCTGTCAGCATAGTTATAACCCTTGCTTGCACTCAAGAAGAGATACAGCCCCTCAATGTATGAGCCATAGGAAAGAATCTCAGCATTATTTTTACCACTTAGAGTCACTCATTTTTGTAGTAACCAAATTCCTTTAGACCGAAATGAATCCCAACTTAACCACTTCACTGCTTTTAATATGACAGGATTGATCTCCAATTCCCCACTCCCTATCCACCCCATGATATCCTAGTCCACACTTAGCAGGATTCATGCTTCTACCTTCCCGCTCTTAGAACCAATCCAATAGAGTTGGCAGAGTGCTCCTACTTAGCATTGCTCACAGTGTAGCACTCCTTGGCATAAGCCCTCATAGGCGCCATCGTTTACACATAGCAGAATGAGCTCTGATGGTAGCCCACAAGACCCCACATCTTACCTGCCTGATACCTCTTTACCATTCTCTTCTGCTGTTTTCCCTCCATGTCTACTGCTACACCCACCTGGAGCCATATTGGCTTCTCTGCTAGGGTGCTCTCCACCCAGAGAGCTTCATGGTTTGCCCCTTTACTCACTTCAGGAATTAGATTCTGTCTACCTGCACCGCTCTGGTTTATCTGCGTTGTTACCAGATACCAGAAAGCAACAACTTAAAGAGAGGACATAGTTACTTCATTCAGTCCATGGTCCTCGGACCCAGAGGCATCAGCAAACCATCACTATGGCAGATGTATGTGCCTGATGGACAGGAAGCAGAGAGGGGCAAGAAGGGGCCAGTGACAAGATACTGCCAAGGAACTACCCCTAGACACCCACCTTCTCCAGCTAGGCTAGAACTCCCAAGTGTAGTACTGCCATCTGGGGCATAGGGGACATTTCACACTTGTGCTCTTGGTTGTCAGCTAAGAGAGGTCTAGTGCCTCTGTGTGTCTGTGGGGATGTAGCTCCAGTAATGATTGACAGATGGCACCACCAAGGCTGATGGGGTTGGTGATGGAGGGAAGCTGGGAGAAGGCTGTAAGAGCGAGTGGGTCCTTCCTTGCTGGGTCTGTGGTTGCTGCCATCATCTGCTCCTATCTGACTCTAATTTCTTTGGCCTTTCCATGAGAACTGAATATAAGTGACTCTCCAGGGGGCTTCCAGGCCAGCAGTGCTGCGTTGGAACTCCTGAGATGTGGAGCTGCTTAGATTGAGCAGCCCCTAGGGGTCTCTGTCTCTCCTGCATGCAGATGGCCATGGTTGGACTACCTGGCCCATACCATGTAAGTCAATCTAATAACCTTCTAACCTTTACGTTCTGCTGGTCTTCCTCTACAGAGCCCTGACTGTAGAATATTAAAATCAGGGCACCACTTCGGTGGGACAGTAGCTTGCCTGGCCCCTGTGTTCTCTTCTCTGGTTTGGTTTTGCCAGAACTCCAGTCACTACCTCCCTCAATATGTAATAGTTTATTTGTCTTATTTCTTAACTCTATTAAAATATAAGCCAGATGAGGACATGGGTTTTCCTTTAAAGTTTTTATTACGTTTATTATTGTTGGCTGTGGAGGTGCACACGTGTGTCATAGCGCCCATGAAGAGGTCAGAAGACAACCTGTAGAAGTCAGTTCCCTCTTCTCACAGTGTGCATGAGTCCTGGGGAAATGGACCCCTTGTTCTACCCACTGAGCATTCTTGCCACACCACATTTTTATTTATTGTTGTATGTGCCTCCAGGATAGAGAAGGATGACAAGCACATCCGAGATATTCTATAGACACTCAGGAAAGGCAAAGGGTGAAATTAATGAAAGAACCAATACACTATATCAAACTGTATCAAACTGTCCTCAGAAACTCTTGGAGACTCAAGCAGAAGTGGTGGCCTCAGCTGGGGGAAAACCACTGGTTTCCCTTCTTCTCGAGAGGATAACATCCCATGTAAGGGAGTTGGTTTGTCTGCTCTTCCTTCTTTAGGTGAGTTGGAAGGTGGAGAGGCAGACACTGCTGTGTGGCAGAAAGAGTTATGAGCCTGAGTCTCGTTACCCAGTTGTGTGATCAAAGGTCTCCCCGGACCAGTTTTCTTTCTATAGATTTGAGTGGTGCTCTGTCTTTAGGGTCTCCATCAGACCTGATGCTGCATCCTTTGTCTTTGCTCACCAATCACACTCCACTGAATTTAGGGAAATCCTCAGGATGGCATCTATTCCTTGAAAATAAGGCAAAATCTTGTAACAGAGGGGAATACCAGGGCTCCCTGAAACCTTGTATGTGGTTTGGGGATGATTTGAGAAGAGTCAGTTCTGAACATGAACTTCCACCCCATAGAGAATCGGCCACTCGTGTTGCGGCAGGGGTCCAGTGAACTGGGAGTCGATGCAAAGGGAGCTCGTAGGGCACTGGCAATGCTACCTTGTGATGTTGGGTACAGTTATGTGATTGTGTTGTTCTGTGGAACTGCATCTATTCTTCAGGTCCACATTTCCATATGTGTATTCCGCCTTTAAAAGTTAGTGAAGGAGAGAGAGAGAGAGAGAGAGAGAGAGAGAGAGAGAGAGATTTTGTTGTTGTTGTCTTTTGTTTTTTTGCTGAAGTGTTTGCTATGCAAACATGAGGATCCGAGTTAATCCTCAGAACTTGCCATACCAGGCACGGTGGTATACTCCTAAATTCTGGCATTGATGGGTAAATCCCTGAGGCTTGTTTGCCAGCCCGTCTAGCTAAACTGGCAAGCTCTGGGTTCTGTGAGAATCCCTGACTCAGGAAATAAGATGAAGAATGACAGAGAAAGACACTTGACTCAACCTCTGCATGCATGGACACAA
Source organism: Rhynchomys soricoides (assembly GCA_019843965.1). Classification (NCBI taxonomy): domain Eukaryota; kingdom Metazoa; phylum Chordata; class Mammalia; order Rodentia; family Muridae; genus Rhynchomys; species Rhynchomys soricoides. The sequence continues at coordinate 7,746,069 of JADRCH010000097.1, read as the reverse complement.
ACATGTACCTGTACATACACCAACATGTACACATAGACATTCAAAGTTTACCCCAAATTTGCAACCTAGGGTAGTGTGTGTACGTGTACAGGCAGTACATGTACACTAGTGGGGAGAGGACTTTCTGTAGATAATTATTAAGGAGAATATGAAAATTACCTGGACAATGCTGATTTCAGTAGGAAGCAAGGTCAGGCAGGCAGAGACCTCGGCTGCATACTTGTGTCAAAATTACAACAGTGTGGCTCAATGTGGCTCAGCTTTAATGCAGAGCCACTTCAGTATGGAGTCCTCTCTTCCCAATTTCTCCACACCTCCCTAAAGTCTCTGGGCTTGGCAGAGAAGTGAACCCCGGATGCTCCTGAGAGTCCCAGTGAGCTCCCCACATCACCTCTGCTGTAATTGCCCACAGCTTCATTTCTAATCCACACCTAGAGATGCTTTTAAAGTCTATTTCTGTGACTGTTTGGATCCGTAAAAGCCAAGAGGCCACGTGAAAAGCATGGGGGTTGGGGAAGGGGTGCACAAATGATCGCTGAAGTAGAAAACTCACAAATGGAACATTACAGACAGTTTTGATCCAACTGTCTGACAAGATTTGGCAACTCAGAGGGAGGTATTTGAAGAGGGGGTGTCTCATCCCCATTGTGGCACTCCACAAGATTTCCAATGCCATTTAAAGCTCAGGTTTGACATTCTTACCTCACCCATTAGCCCTAGCAGAGTGGGGACCTAATTGTAACAGTCTCTTCTCTCTCTCCTTTTATTATTGAAGCTTGGGGCTGAAGATAGCATGGTGGTTATGGAGATTCATGCAGCAGTGGGTCATGGGACAAGAGAGCCATTATTACCCATACTGAAGCTCATTCATATAATACAATATGATGCCTTGCGTCAGCTCTCATGCTGCCTCTATGATGCCTCTGCCTCTAAGACTCACACTGACTAGATAGTATCCCTCACATATTTCTGCATGGATGTCTTAGGGTTTTTATTGACATGATGAAACACCATGGCCAAAGGCCAATTGGGGAGGAATGGGTTAATTCTATCTTATACCATGAGGTTCATTACGAGGGTAAGACAGTTCAGGAAGTCAAGGCAGGAACCTGGAGGTAAGAACTGAAGCAGAGGCTATGGAGGACTCCTGATTACTGGCTTATTCCCTCATAGCTTGCTCAGCTTACATTCTTATAGCATCCAGGACCACAAGCCAGGGCTGGGCCCTCACATCTCAATCACTAATTAAGAAAATGAACTACAGACTTGCCTACAGACCAATCTTATGGAGATGTTTTTGTGACTGACAGTTCTTCTTCCCAAATAACTCTAGCTTGTGTGAAGTTCACATGCACATGTATGCAAACTAACCAGCACAACAGGAAACTATCCCTAAAACATGTTGGCTTAAAATAGTACTCACTTAATTTATTCTCAGATCTGAGACTTTGGCGGAGGTCGGAAGGGATGTATTGCCTCCTCTCTATGCAGCATGAGTGGTGGTATCTTGATTTTAAAAAGGGTGACTGGCAAACTTCCTAGGTTTCCCCTGTCATGGTTGGATGCAGAGTGGACCTGTACTATGTTAAATCTCTGGGCTGATATTATTGGGAGGTGGGGTCTGGTAAGAGGCTATTAGGTCATTGTATATATACCCCCAGAGGAGGTCTGCAGGTCACAAATTCTTTTTTTTTCTCTTCTCTCCTCTTCTCTTCTTTTCCTCCTTGATTTTTGATAGAACCTGTTTTGATCCGTCAGATTCTACCACCATGAATCACAGGCCCAAAATGATGGGCCCAGTTGACTATGGACTATAAGCCAAAATAAATCTTTTCCTTAATAAATCTGTTATAGCAGGTATTTTATAATAGTGATTTAAAAAATGATGAGCATACCCATTTATACAAAAGCCAGGTTAATGCCTGTCAGGTTGGAACTCAGCTAGGGCTGTGGGATCAAAGACTCAATTCCTCTCCACATGGTCTCTGCCCCTCTACTTGGGCTTTGTAGTGGAGTTTCCAAGAGAGTGTCCCAGTGAAGAAGGTGTGGCATTTTGTGATCTAGCCTTGGAATCCAGGAGTCACTTCTGCCATACTCTTTCAGTTAAAGTAGTCAAAGTCCTATGCAGACTTAAGCAGAGCAGACACAGACCCTATCTACTGATGAAGGAATGTTCTTAGAGTGCACGGAGCATGGGGGATGATGGTGCAACCATCTTTGGAGGCTGCAGTCTGTCACAGATATTGAAGTAGTAGCTTCCTCTGAGGACAGATGTGTGCACGTGAGTATGAGGTGATATGAAGTGCACAGGCTGAGACAATCCTTTGTTTCTTGTCCTCACATAGTCATGAGGCATTTCCAGGCTGACCACTAGTAGATGAAATTATCAAAGGACTACTGCTTACCTCCCATTCTATTGCCTCCATCCTTTCCTGCTCAGGATAAAGTCTGCTGAAGTGTCAAGGCCACTGCACTGAAACTCTTCCTTGTACTCTCTCATGATTCAAACAACGAGTACCTATGTTTTGTGGATTCATGTTGAAAGAAAACCATGTAGATTCTGGCTCAGCAGACTCACACAGACCACACCCACCAAGATCTAGGTGTTCAGTTAGGGTCCTGCAGATCTCTAGTATCTTAGTTAGGATTTTCATTGCTGTGAAGAGACACCATGACCAAGGCAACTCTTATAAAGGCAAACATTTAATTGGGGCTGGCTTACAGTTTCAGAGGTTCAGTCCATTATCCTCATGGTGGGAAGGATGGCATCATGCAGGCAGACTTGGTGCTGAAGGAGTCAAGAGTCCTACATCTTGATCTGAAGGCAGTCAGGAGGAGATGCTGTCTTACCTGTCACTCAAGCATATGTATAACACCCCAAAGCCTCACCTTCATAGTGACATACTTCTTCTGACAAGGTCATACCTCCTCCAATAAGGCCACACCTCTTATGGTGCCATTCCCTGTGGGCCAAGCTTTCAAACACATGAGTCTGTGAGGGCCAAATCTATTCAAACCACCACACCTAGATAAGAAAGAAAGGATTTGCAATATTTTTTAATCCCATCTCATAAGTAACAAGGCAGATTCCTGCCACTTGATGGCTCTTTGGTATTGTCCAGTTGGTTGGAAACCCAGATCTCATAAAGCATACTTACAATGCCTATGTCTCCAAGCTATAGCTCAAAATTATTTTCTCATAAACACGGTAGAGTTTAGGAATGGCCACAGTAAGATTATACTTCATTCCTGGGTATTGAAAAGGCAAAAAGGAATTTAAGAAAAAGGATTTGGGGTGCGGGTTGTTGAAGGTATTGAGATTTGGGGTCTGTTTGATTCCGTCATACAGCTACACTTGGTCTGTTGACCAGAAGACTCCAGATGCCGGCAGGATGCAGTCACTCTTTTCCATGGACCTCCACAAGCCACTTAAGTGAGGTGTTTAAAACCAACTGTCATTGTTGATGCTGTCATCAGACTGCGTGTTCTCTTGGCTCACAGCAGGAGATTAGAGCACCTACAGAGTTCAGGTTTCATTCTCCCTGTCTTTTGCCTGAGACACATGGACATTAAAGGCTTCTCCAACTTCTTCCACTGAAGGTGTGACCTCTGAAGAAGACTGATCTATTCCCAGCTGGCATCCATTCACCATGCTGTGTTGCATGGCCACTATGCGGGGCACTGTCCTAGAAACTGAGCATATGGTTGTCAATAAAACATCTTGTCCTTAGCTTCATGGACTTTAAAACTCAAATGAAGAAGAAATACAAGAAACAGGAAGAAAATAAAATGTATAATTAAAACTTCGATAGATGACTTGAAAGAGCTAACCAGGTGTAGGGAAATAAGGTAAAACATGTGACGCATCCATTAAAATAAGATCACGTACTGTGTTGCCCCAGCTTTCTATGGGGCTACCACCTTATATGTCCATGCCCAATACTGAATGATAATGGCATCAGCAACACTAACAGCCATGATCATACACTGTGCTAGCACTACTACTCACAACAGCTAGCACATACACAGTGCTAACTATGCCCCGGGGAACTTTTATAAGTTTGTGTATTAGCTCGTGTGTTAGCTACTTTTGCACCATTGTAACCCAAGTACTTGAAAGTATCACTGTATAGGAGGAAATGCATGTTCTGACTCATAATTTCAGAAGTTACAATCTACTATGGTAGGAAATGTGGGGCAGAGCCCATAGGCTCTGAATACCTGCAAGGATGACCATGAGAAACGGCTTCGCTAGGCAGCCACTTCACGGTAAAATATCCCACCCACATCCCCATTTCAGACACTCCTGGTTGATACGAGATTGTATGTACCGTGGAGGCTCTGGTGGGATGGGGCCCAGACGCAAATGCACCTTGCCCATTGCTCTGGTGACAAATGTTCTTTTCTCCTTACTGGCTCTGATAACTTTAGCAACTGATTTGTCCTAACGCTCCTAAAGAGCATGTTTTTAAAACTTTATACTTCCTCTTTGCTCTCAATTCTCATTATAAATCTGACTAAAAGCAGTGATCAATGACCATGTCAAAGCTTAAATGTTATACTCACTTCATTGCTCCACCAAATAAAACACCCATCTCTTTCCAATTTAGCTTCACTCAAATGCATAGAAGATAGCCAGATTCTTTACCAGTATCTACCATGAACGTCCTCTAGTCCAGTTTCCACTAGTCACTATTACAGTCTAAAACTCACGAGCACCATTTGCTGTTCCTGTTTTCCTCTGGGAGCTTCAAAAATCTCAGTAGAATGGCCCAGTTTGACTCTGCTTGCAGCATTCTGGGGCTTCTCTGGATCATAGGTCCATACTCTTCCATAATCTGTCCACAAACTAGTTCCAAAGGCCCAAGAATCACATGTCCAGGCTTAATAAATCAACAGTAATCCCACATGGGGGATTACTTCAGCTTATGGTTTCAAAAGTTTCCATTCATCATGGTGAGGAAGGCATGATGAAGTTGATGATGGCCAGAAAATGTGACAGAGACTCCCAATTAAATGGAAGACCAAGAAGCAGGAAGGACCTGTTGGAACTAGGGTCAGCTATAACCTCCAAAGGCTCACCTTTACTGATCTACTGCCAACAGCCAGACTCTACCTCCTAAAATCTGCAGCCTCCTCAGATATTGCCACTCATTCTCAAACAAACAACAACAAAAGCAAAACCTGAAGTGTGAACTTGTTGGGGAAACATTTTAGACTCAAGCCACAATAGTCATTTAATATGGGGTGTTGTTAGTGGCTTACATTATACCTGAATTTAAGACCTAGTGTTTTCAGCATCAGGCATAAATGCAGCCTTGATCAACTCTGTCAATAATTTATTCATATCAGCTTCCTATCTTGTAGTCCTGGAAGATGTTATACAGTGTACTGCAAGAGAATAGACATCAACAGTCTTACTTAGCTATGGAACCTCTGTGTAACAATAGTAACCAGCCAGGCAAGATGAGCCCACTAGGACAACAGTGGCAAGTCTATTTTGGGAGTAACCAACTGCTTTGCCATTTGGATCTGATGATACTACACTGGAGGAAATTCATATCTGGTACTATAAAGCCATCCAAATGCCAGAGAGTGAGGAGGTCATGGATTCTAGGAGGAAGCTACTGCTGCGGCAGGGTTGCTAAGTGGACATGTTGACCCCATCAAACTGCCCTTTAAATAACCTTTAAGCTTTGGTTGGAGAAACGTCTTCACGTAACTGTTGGCAGTGGCTACATAGATACACCACTTACCAAAGTACTGAGAATGAATGACTACAGAATGCCTAACCATAAACAGGACGTCTAAATCAATCCATAGAAGGCTCAGAGAACATCATGGGAGGAAGGACAAAATGACTGTTGGAGCAATGTGGAATACTGACCCCCAGGCATGACGTGGCAGTTGCATGACTGAACTTATAACAGCAGAGGTTACCTGTACAAGATCTGCACACAATAAGGCCTATTGACACCCTGTCATGGAAGAGATGGGGCTCTATGGGGGCCCCATCGCTCTCTAAGAATCTATATTCAATAAAAGATTGATGGGGAAGGAAGAAATGCTATCTTCTGTGATAGTAACTGGTAATGTGTTTGTGTTCCTATAGACAAGCTAATGAAAGTGAGTCACACATGTACATGTATACACACACACACACACACACACACACACACGAAAGCAAAAAGCTTATAGGAAGAAGGGAGAGAAAGTGGAGAGAGGATAATTGAGAGATCTGTGATTGAAATGCATATTTACATGGATGAAAATATTATCATGAAACATTATTACATGTAATTAATATGTGTCACTAAAAACCATTTGTAAAGAATCCATTCTTAACAATATCCACCTGGAAAGAAAAATAGATACTGCAAAGGTAGAAAAATAACATTCAGTTTGGAGGCAAGAAAATCCCACAGAAGAGATAAACTTGGCTGGTGTTATTTTTCTAGCATATTTTAGGTGAACTCTTTTGTAAAAGAAATATCTCCATTGGGAAATTAAACTGCATAAAACTGTTAAAAGATAAGGAATCTGGAACTTTTGTTCTCCTACGTCTGTCTACCCTTCTCTGGGGACCCAGGGCAGCAACCTGGGACCTGAAGGATCTATACCACTCAGTTCTAGACACTACACAAATAAAGATCAACTGTGATAGCAGATTGACATTTTGTTTTTGGTTTTTCAAGACAGGGTTTCTCTGTGTAGCCCTGGTTGCCCTGGAACTCCCTCTATAGACCAGGCTGGCCTAGAACTCAGAAATTCACCTGCCTCTGCCTCCCAAGTGCTGGGATTAAAGGTGTGCACCACCACTGCCGGGCGCAGATTGACATTTTAAAAATTATAAACATAGTGAATTAGTTTGGCAATAATGTAAAAACTAAGAATAAAAAATAGACTTGAGACTCTAGCAGATTGTCAAGAAGTAATAATAATGGTCTCATTTGGATAACATGTTCTTAGAGTGGAGTGTGGCTATCCTGCACTTTTTGACTAATGTCTATTTGCCGGTGAGTACATAACCAGTGCATGTCCTTTTGAGTCTGAGTTACCTCACTCACAATAATATTTTCTAACTCCATCCATTTGCCTGCAAAATTCATGATGTTCTGTTTTTAATAGCTGAGTAGTACTCCATTGTGTAAATGAAACACTTTTTCTGTATTCATTCTTCGGTTGAGGGACATCTGGGTTGTTTCCAGGTTTCGGCCATTATGAATAAAGTTGCTTTGAACATAGTGGAGCATGTGTTCTTGTGCTATGGTAGAGCATCTTCTGGGTATATGCCCAGGAGTGGTACAGTAGGTCTGAGATAGAACTATTTCCAATTTTCTGAGAAACCTCCAGGTTGATTTCCAGAGTGATTATGAAGTTTGCACTCCCACCAGCAATGGAGACATGTTCTTCTTGCTCCACATTTCACCAGCATGTGCTGTTACCTGAGTGTTTTTTTTTTTTAAGATTTTATTTAAGTATATAAAAAGATGGAATGTTTCACGAATTTGCGTGTCATAATGGTAGTCATTCTGATCCGTGTGAGGAGGAATTTCAGGGTTGTTTTGATTTGCATATCTCTGATAACTAAGGATGTTGAACATTTCTTTAAGTGCTTCTCAGCCATTTGAGATTCCTCTGTTGGGAATTCTGTTTAGCTCTGTACTCCTATTTTAAAATTGGATAATTTGGGGTTTTTTTTTCCTACTTTATTTACATTTCAAATGTTTTCCCCTTTCCAGATCTCCCCTTTGGAACCTCCCTATTCCCTCCCCCTCCCCTGCCTCTATGGGGGTATTCCCCCACCCACCCACCCACCCACCCACTCTCCTCTTCCCTCCTTGGCATTCTCCTACACTGGGAGATCTAACACCCTCAGGCCCAAGGGCCTCTCCTCCCCCTGATGGATAACAAGACCCTCCTCTGCCGCATATGTGGCCAGCACCATGGGTCCCTCCATGTGTATACTTTGGTTGGTAGATCAGTCTCCAGGAGTATGGGAGGGGGTCAGGCCAGTTGCCACTGTTGCTGCCTCCCTGGGGATGCAAACTCCCTCAGCCCCTTCAGTCCCTTCTCCAAGTCCTCCATCTGGGACCTCACACTCAGCCCTACTGTTCCTGTGAAGTGACTCTTGGGTATTTCGAACTTTTGGACTAATAACCACTTATCAGTGAGTACATACCATGTTCATTCTTTTCTGACTGCATTACCTCGCTCAGGATATTTACAAGATCCATCCATTTGTCTGCGAATTTCATGAAGTCATTGTTTTTTAGTAGCTGAGTAGTATTCCATTTTGTAAATGTACCGCATTTTCTGTATCCATTCCTCTGTGGAGGGACATCTGGGTTGTTTACAGCTTCTGGCTATTATAAATATGGCTGCTATGAACATAGTGAAACAAGTGTCTTTATTACATGTTGGAGCATCTTCTGGGTATACGCCCAGGAGTGGAATAGCTGGGTCCTCAGGTAGTGTTATGTTCATTTTCCTGAGGGTCCGCCAAACTGATTTCCAGAGAGGTTGTATCAACTTGCATTCCCACCAGCAAAGGAGGAGTGTTCCTCTTTCTCCACATCCTCGACAACATCTGCTGTCACCTGAGTTTTGGATCTTAGCCATTCTGACTGGTGTGAGGTGAAATCTCAGGGTTGTTTTGATTTGCATTTCCTTGATGACTAAGGATGTTGAACATTTCTTTAGGTGCTTCTCGGCCATTCGAGTTTCCTCAGTTGAGAATTAATCTCTGTTTAGCTTTCTTCCCCATTTTTTGATAGGGTTATTTGGATCTCTAGACTCTAGCTTCTTGAGTGCTTTGTATACATTGGATATTAGCCCTCTATCAGATGTAGGATTGGTAAAGATCTTTTCCCAATCTGTAGGTTGCCGTTTTGTCCTATTTACAGTGTCCTTTGCCTTACAGAAGCTTTGTAATTTTATGAGGTCCCATCTGTCGATTCTTGATCTTAGAGCACAAGCCATTGGTGTTCTGTTCAAGAACTTTCCCCCTGTGCCCATGTGTTGGAGACTTTTCCCCACTTTCTTTTCTATTAGATTCAGGTATCTGGTTTTATGTGGAGGTCCTTGATCCACTTGGACTTGAGCTTTGTACAGGGAGATAGGAATGTGATCCATTCCCAACCTTCTACATGTAGACCGCCAGTTAAACCAGCACCATTTGTTGAAGATGCTTTTTTTCACTGTATGGTTTTAGCTCCTTTGTCAAAGATCAAGTGACCATAAGTGTGTGGGTTCATTTCTGGGTCTTCGATTCTATTCCATTGATCTACCTGCCTGTCACTGTACCAATACCATGCAGTTTTTATCACTACTGCTCTGTAGTACAGCTTGAGGTCAGGGAGGCTGATTCCCCCAGAAGTCCTTTTATTGTTAAGAATAGTTTTTGCTATTATGGGGTTTTTTGCCTTTCCAGATGAATTTGAGAATTGCTCTAACTCTTTCAAGAATTGTGTTGGGATTTTGATGGGGATTGCATTGAATCTCTAGATTGCCTTTGGTAGGATGGCCATTTTAACTATATTAATTCTACCAATCCATGAGCATGGGAGATCTTTCCATCTTCTGAGGTCTTCTTCGATTTCTTTCTTCAGAGACTTGAAGTTTTTGTCATATGGATCTTTCACTTGTTTGGATAGAGTCACTCCAAGATATTTTATATTGTTTGTGACAATTGTGAAGGGTGTTATTTCCCTAATTTCTTTCTCAGCCTGTTTATCCTTCAAGTATAGGAAGGCTACTGATTTGCTTGAGTTAATTTTGTATCCAGCCACTTTGCTGAAGTTGTTTTTTTTTTTCACTTTATTTACATTTCAAATGTTTTCCCCTTTCCAGATCTCCCCTTTTTTGCTGAAGTTGTTTATCAGCTGTAGCAGATCTCTGGTGGAGTTTTTTGGGTCACTTAAGTATACCATCATATCATCTGCAAATAGTGATATTTTGATTTCTTCCTTTCCAATTTGTAACCCTTTGACCTCCTTTTGTTGTCTGATTGCTCTAGCTAGAACTTCAAGTACTATATTGAATAGATAGGGAGAGAGAGGGCAGCCTTGTCTAGTCCCTGATTTTAGTGGGATTGCTTCGAGTTTCTCTCCACTTAGTTTGATGTTGGCCACTGGTTTCTTGTATATTGCTTTTACTATGTTTAGGTATGCTCCTTGAATTCCTGATCTTTTCAAGACTTTTATCATGAAGGGATGTTGAACTTCGTCAAATGCTGTTTCAGCATCTAACGAAATGACCATGTGGTTTTTTTCTTTGAGTTTATTTATGTAGTGGATTACATTGATGGATTTCCAGGTATTGAACCATCCCTGCATCCCTGGGATGAAGCCTACTTGATCCTGGTGAATGATCATTGTGATGTGTTCTTGGATTCCGTTTGCAAGAGTTTTATTGAGTATTTTTGCATTGATATTCATAAGGGAAATTGGTCTGAAGTTTTCTTTTATTGTTGGGTGTTTGTGGGGCTTTGGTATCAGTGTCACTGTGGCCTCATAGAATGAATTGGGTAGTGTTCCTTCCATTTCTATTTTGTGGAATAGATTGAGCTAATATTGATATTAGGTCTTCTTGAAGGTCTGATAGAATTCTGCACTGAACTCATCTGGTCCTGGACTTTTTTTGGTTGGGAGACTTTTAATGGCTGCTTCTATTTCTTTAGGGGTTATGGGACTGTTTAGATGGTTTATCTGATCCTGATTTAACTTTGGTAATTGGTATCTGTCTAGAAACTTGTCCATTTCCTCCAGATTTTCCAATTTTGTTGCGTATAGGCTTTTGTAGTAGGATCTGACGATTTTTTGAATTTCCTCAGAGTCTGTTGTTATATCTCCTGTTTCATCTCTAATTTTATTAATTTGGATACTGTCTCTGTGCCCTCTGGTTAGTCTGGCTAAGGGTTTATCTATCTTGTTGATTTTCTCAAAGAACCAGCTCTTGGTTTTGTTGACTCTTTGTATAGTTCTTTTAGTTTCCACTTGGTTGATTTCAGCCCTTAATTTGATTATTTCCTGCCTTCTACTCCTCTTGGGTGTATTAGCTTCTTTTTGTTCTAGAACTTTCAGGTGTGCTGTTAGGCTGTTAGTATATGCTTTCTCCAGTTTCTTTTTGGAGGCATTCAGAGCTATGAGTTTTCCTCTTAACACTGCTTTCATTGTGTCTCATAGGTTTGGGTAAGTTGTACTTTCATTTTCATTAAATTCTAGGAAGTCTTTAATTTCTTTCTTTATTTCTTCCTTGACCATGTTATCATTGAGCAGAGCATTGTTCAGCTTCCATGTGTATGTGGGCTTTCTATTGTTGCTGTTGCCATTGAAGACCAACCTTAATCTGTAGTGATCTGATAGGAGGCATGGGATTATTTCAATCTTCTTATATCTGTTGAAGTTTGTTTTGTGACCAATTACATGATCAATTTTGGAGAAGGTACCGTGAGGTGCTGAGAAGAAGGTATATTCTTTTAATGTAGGATGAAATGTTCTATAGATATCTGTTAAACCCATTTGTTTCATAGCATCTGTTAGGTTCACTGTGTCTCTGTTTAGTTTATGTTTCCAAGATCTGTCCATTGTTGATAGTGGGGTGTTGAAGTCTCCCAGTATTATTGTGTGAGGTGCAAAGTGTGCTTTGAGCTTTAGTAGAGTTTCTTTTATGAATGTGGGAGCTCTTGCATTCGAGGCATAGATGTTCAGAATTGAGAGTTCTTCCTGGTAGATTTTTCCTTTAATGAGTATGAAGTGTCCTTCCTTATCTTTTTTGATGACTTTTGGTTGAAAGTCAATTTTATCCGATATTAGAATGGGTACTCCAGCCTGTTTCTTGGGGCTATTTGCCTGGAAACTTGTTTTCCAGCCCTTTACTCTGAGGTAGTGTTTGTCTTTAACATGGAGGTGCATTTCCTTGATGCAGCAAAATGCTGGGTCCTGTTTATGGATCCAGTTTGTCAGTCTATGTCTTTTTATTAGGGAGTTGAGACCATTGATGTTAAGAGATATTAAAGAATAGTGATTGTTGTATCCTGTTATTTTTGATGTTGTTTATATGTTTGTGTGGCTATCTTCTTTTGAGTTTGTTGTAAGATTACTTTCTTGCTTTTCTTGAGTGTAGTTGCCCTCCTTGAATTGGCGTTTCCATGTATTATTCTTTGTAGGACTGGGTTTATGGAAACATACTGTGCAAATATGGATTTGTCATAGAATATTTTGGTTTTACTATCTATGATTATTGAGAGTTTTGCTGGGTATAGCAGCCTGGGCTGGCATTTGTGTTCTCTTAGAGTCTGTGTGAGATCTGCCCAGGATCTTCTAGCTTTCATAGTCTCTGGTGAGAAGTCTGGTGTAATTCTAATAGGTCTGCCTTTATATGTTACTTGCTCTTTTTCCCTTACGGCTTTTAATATTCTTTCCTTGTTTTGTGTATTTGGTGTTTTGACTATAGTGTTTCTTTTCTGGTCCAGTCTATTTGGCGTTCTGTAGGCTTCTTGTATATTTATGTTCATCTCTTTCTTTAGGTTAGGGAAATTTTCTTCTATAATTTTGTTGAAGATATTTACTGGTCCTTTAAGTTGGGAATCTTCATTCTCTTCTATACCTATTATCCTCAGGTTTGGTCTTCTCATTGCATCCTGGATATCGTGGATGTTTTGGGTTAGGAGCTTTTTGGATTTTGTGTTTTCTTTGACTGTTGTGTCCATGTTTTCTATGGTATCTTCCACACCTGAGATTCTCTCTTCCATCTCTTGTATTCTGTTATTGATGCTTGCATCTATGACTCCTGATTTCTTTCCTATGTTCTCTAACTCCAGGGTTGTCTCCCTTTGTGATTTCTTTATTGTTTCTATTTCTGTTTTTAATTCCTGAATGGTTTTGTTCATTTGTTTGATTGTGTTTTCCTGTAATTCTTTAAGGGATTTTTGAGTGTCCTCTTTAAGGGTTTCTAGTTGTTTACCTGTGTTCTCTTGTATTTCTTTAAGGGAGTTATTTTTTTCCTTCTTAAAATCTTCTATCATCCTCTTGATATTTGATTTTAAGTCTGAGTCTTCCTTTTCTGGTCTATTGGGGTATCCAGGGCTGACTGTGGTGGGAGAACTGGGTTCTGATGAAGCCAAGTAGTCTTGGTTTCTGTTCCTTGCGTCTTGTTCCTTGGTGTTCTTGCCCTTGCCTTTCACCATCTGGTTATCTCTGGTGTTAGCTGGTCTTTCTCTCTCTGACTGTGGCTTGTCTTTCCTTCAAGCCCAGGTGTCAATATTCCTTGGAGATCAGTTCTCTTTCCCGGCTGTTCCTCAGTCCCTGCGTCTGGAGTCCTCCTTCCACTGGTTTTTCCACACAAGTGGGCAGCTCGCTTTCTCCCTGAGCTGTTTGGCATTGGAGGCCTGATGGCCCAGGCAGAGGTCTCCCACCACAGGTGGAAACCTGTAGGCTCTTACCTCCCGGCTTTTCCTCAGTCCCTGTGTCTAGAGTCCTCATTCCGCTGTCTTTTCCACACAAGTGGGGTGTCTAACTTCTTGACTTCTTTATATATTTTCAATATTAGCCCTCTGTCAGATGTAGGGTTAGTGAAGATATTTAAGAAGGTAAACAAGAAGGAAGTCCCAAGTGAGGATGCTTCAATCTCACTTAGAAGAGGAAATAAAATAGTCATAGGAGGCAAAGGGAGGGAGAAAACTGGGGGAGAAGGGAGGGTTAAGGGAATTGGGGGTAGCAGGATCAAGTGTGGGAAAAGACAGGAGAAAGGACCAGAGGTCCAAGAGAATGAATGGAGATCTGCAGCTGCAAGGAGTGGTGGGATCTCTAGGAAGTCCCAGAGACCTGCAATGAAAGAGGTTCTCAGGAGTCAATGCAGGTGACTTTAGCCAACTGCCTAACAATGGGGACATGGGACCTGAAGAAGCCCCCTCCTGTAGCCAGGCAGGACCCCGAGTGGAGGGATAAGGAGACCAACCCACTCACAAAACATGTCAGTCTAAAAGAAATGCTGGGACAAAGATGGAGGCCATCCAATAATCAGACCAACTTGAGACCCATCCCATGGGCAAGCATTAATCCCTGGCTCCATAATGATACTCTGTTATACTTGCAGACAGGAGCCTAGCATATCTGTCCTCTGAGAGGCTCTGCCCAGCAGCTGACTGAAACAGACGCAGACACCCACAGCCAAGCACTAGATGGAGGTTGGGGGCATGGGAAGAGTTGGGGGGAAGAATTGAAAGCCCTGAAGGGGGTAGGAACTCCGCAGGAAGATCAACAGAGTCAACTAACTTGGATCTCTGGAGGCTCTCAGAGACTGAGCCACCAACTAAAGAGCTTACATGGGCTGGACTGAGAAGCCTGGAACATGGGCCTCAGATGTGCAGCCCAGTCTCCACGCGGTTCCCCCAATAACTGGAGGGAGATTGTCCCTAAAGCTGTAACCTGACTGTGGAATCTGGTCCCCAACAGAGCTGCCTTGTCTGGAGGGGAGGTGATGAAGGCATGGAGGGCACCCTCTCAAAGGAGAAGGGAAGGGAGGGTGTGAGGAGGGACTCTATGAGGGCCCAGTAGGGGAGGTACTGTTTAGGATGTAAATAAACAAGTGAGAGAGAGAGAGAGAGAGAGAGAGAGAGAGAGACTGACAGAGACAGAGAGAGACAGAGACAGAGAGAGACAGAGACAGAGAGAGACAGAGACAGAGACAGACAGAGAGAGAGACAGACAGAAAGAGAGATAGAGACAGAGAGAGACAGAGGAAACCTATTGTGAACATTATGTCTCACAAAATCCCACATGATATTTAAGGGGACTAGAATGATCTGTTCATGGGAGCCATGTGGAAATTAAGAAACTCAGTTCAGTTCATATTATGAGATAAGATCTTTATTTCTAAAACTGTAGCTACGGACAGGAGCATGGGATAGATATAGTCATCTTCTAGTTGTGGTTTCCTTTTGGTTGTTTCCATTATCCATGGCCTCAAAATACTTTCAATGGAAAGTTACAGAAATAAGTAAGTATAATTTTGAAATTGCATGCCCTTTGAGTGGCTTGGTGAAACCCATATATTATACTTCCAAGTTCCACCTGGTACAAATTATCCTTCTTTTTCCAGAGTGTTCCCAAGGTATGAGCTACCCACCCACTTGTTACTCAGTAGCCATCTTGTCAGATGAATTCGCTCACTGTGTCGGTGATTATGTTCAAGGAGCCCTTATTTTGCTTGATGATGACACAAAGCTAATATTAGTAACTGAGGCAACTGGAATGTGACAGAGAAGTCACAATGCGTTTGCTTTAAGGGAAGCCCTGAATATGATCTACTTTATTAAAAAAAAAGAAAAATATACACTGACGCTGCTCGTATCTACGGTATGATACTGTTAGGAAAGGGAATGACATTTACACAATTTTATTGCAGTGCATTGCTGTAATTGTTTAATTTCCTTGTTGACTGTTGTTGTGTCTAGTGTAAAAAATTAAACCCTATCATAGGTATAGATAAGTACAGGATACATAGGACTCATGTGCGTACAAGGATCTGCACTGTCAGTGGCTTCAGGCATCCACACGAACTAGGTATAGATAAGTACAGGATACATAGGACTCATGTGCGTACAAGGATCTGCACTGTCAGTGGCTTCAGGCATCCACACGAACCTAGGAAGCACCCCCCCCCCAGAGCCAAGGGGAGACAACTGTGTCAGGAGATGTCCCGTCACTCTGCCTTTCATTCTGACGACAGTCCGTGGGCCACTGAATCTGTTGGCTTTGCCATCCTTCCAATTTTTGCAATATCGTTACGTGATTGTGGTGTTATTGTTATTATTGGAAACAATGACTCATTTGTTTTGATACCTGTTTCATTTTCCTTTTTTTACTGACACCCATCATATTTTCTGAGTTGTATTTTCGAAGTAGCTTCCAGCTCGGGATTTGCATTGCTATCATCTTGGTTAAAGACAATGCCATTTCTTGCCTGCAGTACTCCAGTAGCCCGCCAATTTCTGTTCGTCCCCTTTTCTTCCCCCTTGAAGTCTATCCTCAACACAACACCCAGAATAATCCCGTTAAAATATGTTAGATGACCGGCTTTCTCTCCTCAAAGCACTACAATGAATTATCACCCCAAGAACCAAATCCAAGTTACTTCGTATTCTAGGTGCTGTGCGTGCTCCTGTTATCGTGTGACAGATTCACTTTGGCTACATTATTCCATTGTGTGAAACTAACTTCTTTAGGAATCCATTCTTTAGTCTGTGGACCTTTTGGAGAATCTCTTGCTTGTTTTGCTGTTATAAATTGGGCTGCCACAACAGGGAATGTTAAGGGGAAATCTAGAAGATAGTAGGAAACAGTGAAAGACATAAATTCAGAAATATAGGAAGGGAGAAGGAACTTTTACCTTCTTGGTCAAGAGCAAATCTACAAATCATCTGATAGTGTAAGTAAAGCTATTTGTCTGTGTGCATTTTTCTGAGGTGAAATACTAATCATAATTTTCTCTAGACCCTCTAAGAAGTCCATGATTTAAAACCAGTGTAGACAGAAAGCAAAATCTAGGTCTGTGGAGGTTTGAGCTTTTTTTAAAAAAAAATAGATCAAATATCTTAACTCTGTATTAAAGTATCAGGAATGGGGTGGTTGGGGGTGGTAATTCTTTCTATGTGCTCTACCTACCTAGGTTTTATTTCCCTTGAATGTCTACCCGTTTGACATGACAACTTTTATCTTAAAAGACATGAGGTACAAGTTCTCTCTTTCTATCTGATGCATAAATAAAGGGCAAGGAAAAGCTGTTCAGAGAGTCAAAAGTCACATTTTAAGTTGGGAAGTGACATAGTTTCTGGCCTCCTGGCCCCACTACAGAGGCTTTCAAGTTCAAAGAATCACCACGTACACAGAGGGCATCTCCGTGCTTGGTCTGTCTTCCTCTGTCTTGCTCACTCTCACCCAACAAATACAGTTCCAAATCCCAGGGCGTTTAGGAAGAAAAAGGAAAGAACACACAAAGTCATTTCAATTATACATAAAAGAATAAAACTGCCCCAAATCCATCAGAGGTTAAAAATATCAAAACTTTCTAATGATGGTATAAAGTTTACTTCAAATGACAGAGAAGAAAACTAGTGAAGATTTTTTTAATATACATTTTTTTTAAATCCTCAGAAATATTTGTTGGTGCATATGACATGGTATAGGAGCAAAACTATAAACTATCTGTGGAACGAAAGAAAATAATAGGCGTGGGGAAGAGGGAGAGCCATTGGGTGTAAGGGGCGTATAGCACATACACAAGAATGGTCCTGGTGACCTAGTGGAATGGAAAAATAAAACAAACACTATCGTGAATGTAGAAAAGTTTACTCATGGATGCAGGCATTTTTAAATGAAGTAATTTCTTGGCCTTGAAATAATGAATCTGTGTGCTGAGACAGCAAAGCAGAAGATGACGGTCGTGACCTCGATTTAATGATGGAGAAAAGAAAACAGGGTCTCACTGTTGCCAGGGGCACTCGCTGAGATACCAGCCATGGGCTCCTGGGCTCTGATGATCCATTTCTTGGGCCTGGGGGTAGATCACTGACCCGTGCACACTTCATGCTTGTGGTCTATGCAAAGGAGGTCAGACAAAGGGAGGGGATAATTTGGGATGATCAGCTGGAAGGAAAGGAGCACACAGGAGGGCTCTTGGTCCCTGCAACCATCCAGAAATGGAAATCCTTGGACAGCTTTCAGGTGATGACTTCCAGAAATTGTTTCTGGTTTTCTCATTTTACATCAAAGAAATGGATTTCAGTTTTTTTTTAAAAAAAAAAGCAAACAAATTTCTGTGCTCTAATTCTTTTTTGTTCACTTGTGCAGTGCTTTGTTTAGAGAACAGGACAGAATGCCTTTTTGTCAAGCAGAAGTTTCAGAGAGCGATGGTTCTTCTCTAACAATGTTCATGTGAAGATACAAAACCATTTATTGTTTAGCTCTTCAGGCAGCAGGAGAGTGAAAATAATTTTGTTAAGAGACCTAAAATCTATCTCTCCTATTTTTGCTTCTTTAAAAAAAATGAAATGTTACAATTATACTGAAATGTTCAAAAGACAGCCTCTCAGATCATGGGAAAATAAAATCAAGTTACCCTGCTTGAGGTATGAAGTGAAGCTTCAGAGCCTCTCCTTGCCAAGAGACCATTTCTCTTTGGGCATCTACTATTCTAAATGGCCATCCACACCTCTGCTCTTCTTTATAGTTTGACCACCTAATTATGTATTTCTGAACACCATAGTTCTGGCCAATTAGACACTGTATACTCAATGGTGCCTAATTTAACATTCACACTCAATAGTGTCTTTAGCATTCATCATATTGTGGCTGTTTGTTAAATGTTATTGTTGTTTGAGACTCTATCTCTGTTTATTTATGGTGTTTTCTTATTAGTAGACATTCAATTCTTTCCGCTTAGAGGCTATTGCTAAGAATGCTCTGAGCATTCTTATTGTGGTCCACCAGAGCACAGGAGCAAGCGCTTCTGCCGGGTGTGCACCAAGGGATGGAACTGCTGGGTCATGAAAGTGTCAGCATCCTCGGCTTTATTAAGCACTGCCAAACTCCTTCCAAAGTGTTCATACCTTGCTTTGGCTTTCTATTTATAATGGTTTATTCAAGCCGTGTGGGTAAAGACTGCACCTGGCTTTCCTGGCAAGGGTGGGTTGGTAAAATTGGTCTGGGGACAAGTCTGTTTGCCAACTCTTGTTTTCCTTGATTAAATCCCTATCATGTGATACAATGTTTCAGGTAGTGTTTCTCTCCGCAGTACCCTGCCGACCAAAGTATCCTTTCGTTTACCATTTAGCTGGATGAAGTTTCTGGGAAGAAACCTCCTGTGAGGAACTCATCAGCATCCGATTCCCTCTTGGGCTTAAGACATTTATGTGGAAGCCTCTGTGACATGTAGTACAATCTGCTTTTTAAAATTATTTGTTCTTAAGGCTAGTTTAGAGATGCCAATGTAACAGAATGGCTCGACACAGTTAAATGCCAAGCTAGGACTTGAAATACCAATGTTGTCTTCAAAATTGGGGGATGTCACGAGGATGCAAACCTCTCCATGGCAGTCTGTCACCTTGGGGGGGGGAGGGCTCCAGAAACTGAAAGCTCATCACGTCCCGGGATCAGCACTGTTTCTACTTATTAATATTTTTAGTGTCTGCCTTATGAAGCAGGCACAGAATGAAGGGCTTTTTAAAAATAGCTTTCTAAGTCTATTTGGGCTCAGTACACTTGGCTAAAAAAGAGTTGTTTGTATCAGCAACTCTGGGCCCATTTGCTACCTCCTCTCTGGATATTGGCTCCAGGGCCATCAAAGGTCTCCAAAGACTGAACCCTCACCAGCCCGGTCTTCTGAAAACCTGTCTGACGGAAATTGTTTTCCTATCCAAAGACAGGGCCTACAAATTCAAAATTAGGAACTAGGGCCATCCAGATTGCTCAGCAGGTAAAATTACTTGCTGTGCAGGCTTGATGGCCTGAGTGTGACCCCTGCATCCCAGGATGGAAGAAGAACTGAGATTCCTGGGAGGTGCCTTCTTATTTCCAAGTACCAAAATGATGCATGGCCACGAGCACGCTCACACACACACACACACACACACACACACACACACACACATAATTTAAGCTTTAAAAGTTAGGAACTAGAGTCTGTCTTATGTGGGGCTGAGGGTTAGTTCAGCTTGGCTAAACATGGCACAGTGAAAAGATCTTATAAAATGAAGTAAACCATGGGTGTGTGCAAAGTGAAGTTAGCCACAGTCTGTTCAGTCGGTATTGTGACAGCTATTCAGAGTTAAGGGCTTAAAATATACAGAGCTTGCCATTGCTATGGAATGAATGTCTCTTCCAAAGCTCAGTGTATTGGATTACTGCTGTAGCCGTAGCAAGACATTAGACCTTTAAGCAGTGATCAGGTCTTCAGGGGCCTGCCCTCATAAAGTGTCATTCATGGTGTTATAATGGAGGACTTTGACTCCTTCCATGCCTCTTCATCCTGTGTCCCCTACCATGTGAGGACATAGCTTCCAAGTGCCATCTTAGAGTCAGAAGTACTAGTCTTGCTGTCACTTGATCTTGGATTCCCAACTTTCACAAATGAGTATGTATATATTTCTGTTCATTATAAATTAACCAAGCCAGGTATGGTGGCACAGGCTCATAATCCCAGTACTGGGGGCTGGGATGGGGAGATTGAGAGTTTGAAGCTGAAGTGGGGTAGCATTAGCTATACAGCAAGACCTTGTCTGTGAGTATAAATAAATATTACCTAGTCTGCAATATTTCATTGCAGCAGTACAAATTGACTAAGATAGTCATTTTGTATTGATGTCTTTGGGAAGATTGACATCTGAGTCAGATTACGCAAGCATGGGGAATTAACTGAAGAGGAAATGGCAGAGTGAAGAGCGTATCAACCAGGACTTGCAAATGTCAGAGAAGGAGGAAGTCCACAAGATAGGGGTGGAGGTGAGGGGCAGAAGGAAGGTGGATGGAGAGGGGACCAGGAGAGCTGGAATGAATTCCCAGAAGGCAGGCTGACAGAATGGCATAGAGGCTACCCCTGGCATAGCTGGATTCTATCACAGAGCTAGGAGAAAGGTTTCCTTGGTGTAGCAACTCATCCATGTGGTCTACATGCCAGATGCAGAAGAATCAAGGAGGTCACTCTATGAAGGTTTTTTGGGGGTGATAATAACATTTAAAAATTTAACCTTTATTGATGAATTAAGATTGTACATTGATGGTCTATGAGATAACTTTTTAAAATGTAAATATCATGCAATGACTAAGTTGAGCTAGTAGGCATTTGTATTACCTCATAAAGTTGTAATTAGGTGGTAGGAAATTCTTTGTAGCAAAAAAAAACAAAAAGTGTAGCAACTCTGAGAATGCAATCCATTGATATTAACTTCAGCTGTGCAACAGCTCTCTCGTGCTAACTCTTCCCACTGAAATGTACCACCATTTGGATGAAATGTCCCCAACTTTACCCCTCAGTCCTTGGCAACTGTCTTTCTACTCTGTGTTTCTCTGAGTTCATTGCTTTTAGATTTCCATTTACATTAGTGTCTTAGTTGGGTTTTACATTGTTTCAGTGAAATATCATGACCGAAAGTAAGTTGGGGAGGAAAGGGTTTATTCAGCTTACACTTCCACATTGCTGTTCTTCACTGAAGGAAGTCAGGACAAGAACTCACACAGGGTAGGAACCTGGAGGCAAGAGCTGGTGCAGAGGCTATGGAAGGGTGCTGCTTACTGGCTTGTTTCCACTGACTTGCTCAGCCTGCTTTCTTTTATAAGCCAGGACCTAGAGATGGCACTACCCACCATGAGGTGGGCCCTCCCCCATGGATCACTAGTTGAGAAAATGTCTTACACCTGGATCTCATGGAGGCATTTTTCTCAATTGAGGGTCCATTCTCTCTGATGACTAACTAGTATCAAGTTGACACACAAAACTGACCAATACAGTTAGTTAAATTTGTTTGTGTCTATTTTATCTCTCCTAATATAATGTCCTCTGTGTTCATCTATACTGTGGGAAAACAACAGAGTTTGCCCTTTAAGGCTGAATACTATCCATTGGTGCAGGTATAGGACACTCTTCCTTGTCCACTCATCCATTGATGGACTCTTCAGCCAATTCCATTTTTTTCTACTGTAAAGAACACCATGCAAATGTGGGGGGACCAATACCTCCCCAACACAGGAGTGCCAACTCTTGGTTTATGAACCATTCCTATGTATGACAAGATCATGAGTCATGTGTAGAAGGATTAGCTCATCATAATCCATATAACAGAAAAGGCCACTTTGAAAGAGAATCAGCTAGAGGTGTATAACACTATGAACATAGTAGGTCACAATGTATGTGGTGCTCAGTAGAGCTATGGAACTATGTGAGTACAACCTGAAAGTTGTGCTGTCTGGGGACAGAGACAAGTCAGTGGGTGAAGAGCCACCTGATCTCCCATGGAAAATCATGATGGTCAAGTTCTATAAAATCTCTTCCCAAATCAATGAAACTTTATATGTAGATTAGGCTTTAAGCTATTCAGACATGAATATTAGCATCCTAAAAGCATTTTATGTCCACAAAAACACATGTGCACGAAGACTTAGAGCACTGTCATTCTTAATAGCCTCTAAACTATCCAAAGCCCATCATTAGATGAATAGGTAACACACTGAAGTCTATCCAACAGTAATAGTTACCTGCAGGAAAAAGGAATGGGGCCATAACCCCAAATGCAGTTATAAGCATCCTACTGAGCAAAAGGGGCCACACACGTGTCCCTTTAAGTGATTCAGTTCACATAGAAAGAAAACATGGACCATTCAAGTCAGAAAGCAGGCAGCAAGGAGGCCACCGTTGGAACAAAGACTAAAAAGGTGCCTGAGGAGACATTGTGGGGAGTGACTGAGACATTCTTTGTCATGATTGTGATAGCTTCAGGAGAGCATGTAGCTTTGGAACCTGATCGAATTGTACTGTTTTATCTTGTGCATCTTACATGCCCAAGTGATACCACAAGCATTTTGATTAAAGAAACAACCGATGTTCCAAGTTTTCTTTTCCACAGATTATGTTGTTGGGGATGACATATTAATTAGCGTAGACTCTTTAGTGGTTAGTCTGTCAGTGTGTTTTTGTGTGGTTTTTATGTTATAATTATTCCCTAGTGATGACTTTTTTAAATGAGCACATATTGATTATATAAAATAATGTTTTGTTTTGTTTTGTCTTAGCAAGGGTTTCTGTTATGGTAAACCACCATGGCCAAAAGCAAGATGGAGAGGAGCCTCTTTTGTTACAGCTTATAGTCCATCATTCAGGGAAGGCATGGTAGGAACTCAAGGCAGAAACCTGGAGGCAGGAGCTGAAGCAGAGCCCATGGAAGAACAGCGCTTGCAGGCCTGTTCTCATGGCTTGCTTAGTCTGCTTTCTTACAGCACAGAGGACCCACGTGGTCCACCAAGGACCACCGCCCAAGGATGTTACTAACTGCAATGAGCTAGACTCTACTGACTGCATCAATCATTAATCAAGACAGTACCCCACAGACTTGCCTACAGGTCAATGTAATGGAGAAATTCTCTCAATTAAGTGTCCTTCTTCCTAGATATGTGCAGGTTTGTTATTAAATTGACAAAACCAAAACAAACAAAACCAAACCCAAGCAGCGTAGACTTCACTGTGACATCGTCATGAAGGTATATAACACAGTTCGTATGCATCTCATTGCCCTCTCTTGTCCTCCCTCTGGTCCCCTCCTCTTGGCAAATAGCCTCCTTCCACTTTCATGTTTTTGGGTAAGTCCCAGGTTCTACTTGCCATTCTGATTGCTTTTGGACTGCAGGATGATCTCCAGTTCCACCCACTGGCCTGTGGATGACGAGTCCATTATTTGCATAGCTGAATAACAGTGATATGTATATAGAATCCATTCTTTATTCTCTTGTCCGTCTGTGGGCACCAGGGCTGGTTCTGAGACCCAGCCATTGTGAAAAATGCTCTGAGACTTATCAGCAAGTTTTGCTTGGAAAAAAAAAGTATCTTCTTCCATGAGAGACTGGATGAAAATATCCATATGAATTGGAAAATCAGAAATAATTGAAATGTAAGAATGGACAATTGTTTCTCCACTCACATTATCACTGTTTTTTAATAATGTGTAAATACAAATACTTGCTCATCAGCCTGTCCATACTTACAGTAACTTATGAATTCATAGAGAGCCAGAAACTGGAGTTCAAAGCTCTTCAAATGAATAAAACAATAATGGAAAATGTCTGAGCCAAGACCATGCTAATTAGCCTGATTTGGTCAGTTTGCATGATACACCTGTACCAAAACAATATACCACAACTATGTGCAGTTATTAGGCATTACTTTTTAAACATAAAGTATTTGCCAATATAATCTTCAAAATGTAGAAAAGAATGCAAATATAGTTAGAAATCCTCCAATAAGTTATTGTGGTAATTTTATCTCACCTATTTCTGATATCATAGAGAATTCAAATTGAATCGATAAGCTGGATTGTTTCCCAGCTACTTTTTGTCTGTTAGGTCTGCACTGAGTTGGCAGAGGAAGCCGTCATGCTTTAGTTCCAACGAAAAAGATGACAGCTTGTGACACAGTTGCCACAGGAGCCAGGGAATCCGAAGAGTGACAGACAAACTTTAAAGGACCTCCTTGGTGGCAGTGGCTTTCCTTGCTGATGATCTTCATCTAGGAGAACAGGAACCAATTACAGTCATAGCCTGCCAGAAACAGCGCTCATGCCTTTGATCAGAAAAAGATCAAGCATCACTCTGCCACTAATTTGCTTTAGTTTGGACGCAGCAGTTATTAACTTGTAAAGTGTGAGTTTCTCATTGTTTACTGAAATGTTGGCAGGGGTGGAGCTGAAGAGGGGGATGGTAATTGAGTAAGGGGTCTGTGACCTCAGCATCAAGAATGTGTTAGACCAACAGTTCTCAACCTGTGGGCCACAGCCCCTTTGGGGATGTCGAATGACCCTTTCACAGGGGTCACATATCTGATATTTATATCATGATTCATAACAGCAGCAAAGTTAGTTAGGAAGTAGCAATGAAGTCATTTTATGGTTAGGGATCACCACACATGAGGAACTGTGTTAAAGGGTCTCAGCATCAGGAAGGTTGAGAACCACTGTGCTACACCCTTCTTGTTCGTTTGTAAAAGCAGCTCAAGAAATGCTGCATGCTGACACATTCAGTGGGCACTGTCTGAAACTGAAGCCCTCAACCTTTAGAGTGTAGTACTTACAATACCCCTTATAATGCATTTGGGGCTACAGTATTCAGTCCTGGCTACATCATTGTGAATCACCTAAGGAGCTTTTAAACACTAAAGGCCAAGCCCCACCAGAGACTCTGACTTAGGTCTGGGATGAGGCCCAGACAAAGGTATTTTTTAAAAGCACTCTAGGTGTTTCAATATGTAGCCAGAATGGAGAACTACCGAGTGGCAGGAAAGCTGCCTTTTCAGTGATTTAAATAAATGCAATATATAGGAATTTTTATAACCTACATTAATTCAAAAGAGGTTTGAAATGAACTCCAAAAATGTATTTGCTGCGGTTTTTTTTTTTAAGCCTTAAAAACTGTAATTAAATACATGAAAATCTAAACAAGTTGCCATTCTTTCCCTAGTGGTCAAAAAATGGAAAAGCTTGATGCTACCCTAGCAATGGTGAAGGCCTGTGGAAATGGGGTTGCTGATAGGACCAGCATCTCGGTGAAAACCCCGCCCAGTTCCTGAAGCCAACTCAGCAGTTCCATGAAGCTTTGTTCCGGTGTGTCTAGCATTTGCGTTGCCAGGAATTTATTTGTAAAATGTCACCCAGATCTAGGCTTAGGAATGGTTCTCATAAAACGTTTGCAATGAGCAACAGGTGGCAGAATTCAAAGGTTCCTTCACTTGGGAGGCCCAGTGGGGCAAAAAACTGATACAGAACAAGTAAAGCTGGTGGGCACTTAATATCTCCTTCATTGCCTTAGCGTGAACACATGGGGAAACGTTTTCTAAGTAGATAAGACAAGGAAATCAAAACCAAAATAGACAGTAAGCAAAATAATCAAGGGCCAGCGAGATGGCTCAGCAGGTAAAGGAGCTTGCTGTCAAGCCTGATGACCTGAGTTCAACCCCTGGGGTCCTGATGGTTGAAGTAGAGTTGTCTTTCTCAATCGCTCTTACTAATGTTTGAAGCAGGGTCTCAAAACTCTAAGAACTGTGTACCCTATAAGAGGTGACCGTCACTATATTCAAACCAGTCCTCAACTTCAATGAAAAAACAAACAAACAAACACCACTACCTGCACTCATTTCTTCCCTGAATATTTTTGTATCACCTACTATGACGGAGACACTCTCCCATGGTCACCCAATCCTGATGTGTCTAAAACATTGGAGATAATCTACAGTGATCTATGGAGTTCTTAAAAATTACTTAAAAAAAAAAAAAAAAAGGGAAGAACTGTAGCGGGGACTAGAAATGGTGGCCAAGTAGCTTCTTCAATTCTCAACTGAAAAACTCTTGAAGTCTGGTGTAAAGGCATATTGCAGCCAATGGATGCGACACTCCACGAAGCACCGATTTAGAAAGGCATTTTTAGGTGATAATTGGCTGTGTGAAACTCACATTTCCATGCAAGGAAACCTCGTATTTTTGGTGAAAGGAGCTGGAGAAGGGAGATGAGGTATGGAGAGGGAGTGGTCAGCACGCTGGCTGGAGGTCAGGAGGTCTCGGTAGCCCTGCTTCCAACTCGGTCCGGACCATCTTGCCTTTGAGGACTCAGCATTCCTCGTCATCGAGTGAACGAGCTGGGCATGCGCTGAGGGAGCAGGGCAAAGATCCTCCTCCACGATTCATGTTTTGTGGCCTTGACAAGCCAGTTGGCCTCTCTAGAGTTTTGTTTCTTACTCTACCAGAGAGAGACATTTTATGGTAGGGAGGTGAGGAAGATCTGAGAGGAGTTGAGGGAGTAGGGAACATGTTCCAAATTATTGCAGAAAAATTCTAAATAAAAAAGTAAACGTAGTTCTACCAAAATAGAAAGATTCAATGACTCCTTAGAAACGTTGGTGTCACAGAACTGCCTCCTTAAAAGTGGTAAAAATGTAATTTTTATGTTATTTACCCTTTACTAACCGGATGATAATTTTTAATAAGAAGAGAGAGAGATTTGACAAAATGGCCTTTGGATCATGTGGTTCTACCTTTTCTTTTACTGGAGAAAAAAATGCAAATTCCGCAGTGAAGCCTTGGGCAAACAGGTTTTTGTGTGACCTCTGCGTATATATTAACAGTCTGAGTCGTCCAAGATAAACCCCATTATCACCTTTCCCAAGAGCTGGCCTCAGGTGATTTCACAAGAGAAATGTGCTACACCTACCAACAGGGGTGATGGGCTTCCCAGGGAGGCATCTTGGGACTAGGGCCTGGGTCATGACAGAGCTCCCTGGATCACCTGTCCAATCCCCACACAAGGCGTGGAAAACTCTGCTGTAGGCGGCACAGAGGTCTTTTTGCTCACAGACTTGCTCCAGGGGAGCCTGGAATGGTAAGCACAAAGGTAGTTCCTTCAAGAGAAGGAATGCAAAACCTGTTTTCCACCCAGAAGGCTGGAGCAGCTGTGCTTTCTAGCCTGGCGACCTTTATGCTGTGTGCCTGACTTTCCAGCACTGGACCCACTGGACCCTTCTCCAGACCTGTTCTCCTAAACTTGTTTTCCCTCAGTCTATAGAACCCACCTTTACTAGAGATATCACAAGCACTTTGCAAAGCGTTTCAGTGTAGTCACGTCTGATCAGCAGTTAGCTTACTTTGCTCCTCAGTGAGATTCAAGAATGCTTCGTTGTCCTTGCAGGATTGGGTTAAATATCACAAGAATAGCTTTCACCGGATTGTGCTGGTTTAAGCCTAAAATAAACCAATCGGGGTCAGACTCCTGGAGTTTGAACCAACATGGCTACTGAGTCCTGTGTAATAATAATAGTCATCACTATTGTGATGTCAGGAACAACCACTGGATTGATCTCTACACATACAAAGCTCAAACCACCCGAGGCATGTACCCAACCCCAGGATGGGAGTGGGAGACAGGAACTTGCTGATGCCAGAGAGCACAACTTCTTGACTTGCTCTGCAAGCCCTATTTGATCTGTCTCAAGTGTGTCAACTTGCCCTATGCCTTTGGTGTGGTGTATGCTTCTCTGCTTGGAACATAAGCTTCTCCCCTGTTACAACACTTATTAAATCCTCCTTAAAAAAACACAAATTAAAACTTCTTCATCTGGACAGCTGCTGCTTAGAAAACAGTCTTCTAGAAATGAGGCTGGCTCTCCAGGTCCTGAGTCCTGGTCTAGTTGCCCTGATGGTTTGGAGTGTGTGTGTGTGTATGTGTGTGTGTGTGCCACAGCCTGTGTGTACATGTCAAGGACAACCTCAGATCCTCTCTTTCCACATCGTGTGAGATTAGACCTCACATTTGTTATTTACCTCTGTGTAAGGAGGATGGCTGCCTTGCGTGTTTCTGGGGATTTTCTGCACCCCATCTTCCATAGGCGTGTTAGAATGGTAGATAAGAGCTACTTCTATCTAGGCTTTTATATGAGCTTTGGCTTCAAACTCTAGTCTTCACAGTTTCTCGAACATGCTTTACACACTGAGCCATCTCCCTAGCCCCTAAGCACAGTTTCAAGATGAATCTTCTGATTCTTTTTTCCAAATAAACTTTAAAATTCAAAATAAAATATAAGGTGCATTGGGAGTAGAGTAAAAATTTCTAACTCTGTTTCCTTATTTCTAAGGGTAAAAGGGGACTGGTTTTATATTCTGAGTTTCTAGTGGAAGGCCCTTCAACCATGAGAGGAAACATTGATATTGTTTCTCTAACTACACTACCAGAGGCTACTTGTAGTCTTGTATACCGTCTACTATCCACCCTTCCTTCCTTCCTTCTTTCTTCCAGTCATCTTCCACTTACCCATCCATCCTTCCATCTTTTCATCCAATTATCATTAAACATTTATGATTCCTTGGTAGAGCCAAGGCACTAAACAGGTCCAGGGAGTGGGGATAAATAGAATGCTAGAGATGCTCATGGGATACTGAACATGGCCACACTGGGAAGTCATTACAGGAAAGGTCAGACAGTCCAGGGCTGCTCTAGAGAACACTGCAGCTGTGCAGCTGTGACTTGAATTCTTGACAATTTCCGAGGTCTAATAAGTGGGTCATTTATGAGTTTATGGATCCAGACACTTTGAGCGATCTATGCTTCAAGGAGTAGACTATTCCAGTTTACTGCAAACTGAGAAGGAGTGAAGAGTCTGATACCACTTTCTTATATTAAACCACCCGGCTGTCCTAAGCTTTCTACATTGTAGCAGTTTGTGTTAAACATCAGAATATAAATGAGGAGCAGAGCATTGCAATTAGAAGTTATTTCAAGCAACACGAATGATCAAGACACCTAAGAGGGAAAAGATAGTGACAGTGTCATGTCCAAAGTGTGGCTAAGAGACAGACCTCTTAATCTGGTCATAAAACGCAGGAGGTGGGAAGGAAAGATGGAGATATCCACTCTCTGCCCTGAGAAACAGCCCAAGAGTTAAAGGAGAAAAAACTCATCCGCAGGGGGGATGAGAAACCCGTGAGTGATTTCTGTAATTAGAAGGCTTTGCTGAAAAACACTTCTGAGTAATATCTAGTTTTATAATTGATTTTTCAACTGGCAAATTAAAGGAATTCTTTCTTACTTGTGTTCCAATTTTTCTGCAGGCAAGAATCAAAAACATTTGTTCCATGACTGGTATTTCTACTTTTATCCCCCTCCCCAACAATAACCAAGAGCTGGGAAGAGGCTTCCTTATGTCATGGGATGAAGTTTCTTGACTCATCAGTTCTCCCTAGGAGTGGGACAAAACCTCTAGGCCTCCTTTCCAGCAGGTTGGGGAGAAGCACAAACATCCATTTCCCACACAACTTCTGTAGATTAAGAAACCTATTGGAACTTATCCATTCCCCCCCCCCTCAGGGGGGTCTTTGCTCCAGAACATATGAAAAATGTATTTGCTACAAAAATTCTTCAGCTTTTAACTGCATTGATTGATGAGTCTCCAAAAATATTGAACAGCTATTTTCAGACTAGAGGCTTGTGGAAAATCTCCAGTGGGTAAAGTCAATAACTGAAGAAGCTGTGTACTAGGACAACATCTGACTCCATAGCACCATGAATAGTCTTGCTCCTGGTAGAACGGCCAGCTGAGATATAGGACATCCAGTTAAATCTGAGTTGCAAAGCAGAAAATAAATATATTTTAGTATCATTATGTCCCAAGCAATTTGCCCAAGTATAAAATCATGTATTATTTATCTGAAATTCAAATTTAACTGACATTTTCTATTTCAAGTTGCTAAATCTAGTATATGTATTCATAGTCAATTTATATAGTGGAGTTCCCTACAGTATTAGTTACTTGTGTGGTAGCTTTAACAAAAATACCTGCTATCACAGTTTAAGGAAGGAAGGGTTGATTTTGACTCATAGTTCCAGGGTACTCCAGGTTCACTGAGAGACCTTGTCTCAAGGGGAAAAGGTTGGGGGTGATAGAATAGGCCAACAACACTTTCCTCTGACTTTGGCATATAACACTCACACACACACACACACACACACACACACACACACACACACACGGCGGGGGGGGGGAGGAGAAGGAGAAGGAAAAGGAGAAAAAAATGAAGTCCAATTTTTAATGATTGGGGAGGTATTACAACCAGTGAGTAATTGTGTCAGTACATTTGAACCATATTTACTGGCATCTCTTGCAGCTAGAGCAGCCATATGGAAAATTCTGACCAATATGGTATAAATGGAAGATTTCAGGACATTTCTGGCTATTGTGTGCTTTCCTGCTGCCTCTTCCTTCTTTATGCTTCTCTTTCCTATCTGGAGTTCAGAAATAAGTTTGGGATGGGCGTAAAAGTCACCATGAGCTCATGAAGCAATAATAAGCATGAATGTTAGACACTAAGAATGGCGTAACAGAAAGGTAGAAGTGTGGGATATTGACATCTGGATGGACCTTGAGATAGACTGCCTGCCTTAGTCTCTTTTCCTCTTGTTGTGATAAAGTACCATAACAAAAAAAAAATGTAAGAGTTTATTGTAGTACAGTTCAAGAGTACAGTTTAGGCGGAAATGTCAAGATCACAGAAGATTGAAACAGCTGGCTATATTACATCTACAATCATAGTGAATAAATGCATGTAGCTGTTCAGCTCCCTTTCTCCATCAATAGAGTCCAGGATCCCAGCCATGGAATGATGTCCCACAGTGTGGGTGGGTTTTTCTATTTCAATTAGCACATTAAAACAACCCCACACAGCATGTGCCAAATTTCCCAAATGATTCTAGAGCAAATTAGGTTGAGGACAGTAATGGACGGACCACTTTGATCCCAACAGCTAGGACTGTCAATAACTAAAGCCCCTAGGATATATGCCCTTTCTGGGAATTATCTTCAACTGAAGACAGACACATCACCCAAGGTGGTGCTCCTTTCCTGGTAGGTAGTTCACAATCCAACCATTGGTTGACAAAGAAGTATAAAAGCCTGCCCTCTCACCCCAATAGAGAATGACGCTGAAGGGTGGGCTTTGATAGGTTGAGGCCTTGTGACTAGACTACTAGCCTAGTTCTTTCTCTTACCCAACCCAGCTGCTTTCCTTTGCCCCATGGATGTTGATCCCAAAAGCTCTTCACATCAACTTCATGGCTGAGTCTACTTGCCAAAAAATCTTGACCTGCAGCAATGACCTGTGCAGCTTTCACGCCACTTAAAGCCCCTCCCTAAACTTCTTTTACCAGCCACAGAGCTACATTTTTCCAAAATAATATCTGATATAGAGTAGTCCTTTATATCTTGTGGGTTTAAAATTCTGAATCAAGGATTTGATTCATGAGACAGCACGTGTTGCTGAAGTAAAACTTCAAGATTGACAGGGGGAAAAATGATTCTCATCTGATTCTTGCTTTGTAATACCAAAATGAGAAAACGGTACTCCTTAAGGCCATAGGAAAGGACAGGGCCTTGATAGGTCTCACTAAAAAGTAATGAAGGATGCATTCCAAGGAGACAGGACTAGACTGAAACAGAGACTGTTGTACCCACTTTGAAGAAAAACTGAGGCTCAAGAAGAATGGACAAGCTGTAGCAATCAGAACTTCATGCTCACATGTGGATTTGCATCCAGGTTTCCAGACTCTCCAGACATCATCTGCTCTAGAAAGCTTTGGTGACTGGAGTTACAGAATCTCCCTCCATTGGGGCAAGCAAGGTGACTCAGAGGACACTTGCCTTGAAGCTTGGTGACCTGAGTCCAATGCCTAGACCTACATTGTAGGAGAGAACTGATTCTAGGAAGTTGTCCTCTGACCTCCACTCATGTGCTGGGGTGAACACCCATACCCTGTAACAAAACAAATAAAAGCCCTCTAAACACGAAGGCAGATAAAGTACCGAGAAGTGAATAAAAAGAAACAAATGGAAGCCAATGTTTTTTGCTTCTACCCACTGAGTGAAAAAGAAAATAAAGTCAAACACATCCCTGATTGTCATAAAACTGAGGAAAATGAATAGTGTGTGTCTTAGGGTTTCCATTGCTGTGAAGAGACATCATGACCAAGGTAACTCTTATAAAGGGAAACATTAGTTGAGGCTGCCTTACAGTTTCAGATGTTTAGTTCATTATCATCATGGTGAGAAGCATGGTAGAGTGCAGGCAGACATGGTGCTGGAGAGCTCTACATTGTGATCTGAAGGCAGCCAGGAGGAGACTGCATTCCACATCAGGCAGAGCTTGAGCATAGGAGATCTCAAAGCCTATCCAAACAGTGACACACTTCCTTCAACAAGACCACACCTACTCCAACAAGGCCACACATAATAGTGACCCTTTCTATGAGCCAACCATTCAAACACATGAGTCTATGGGGACCATTCCTATTCAAACCACCACAATGGGTGAAATCAATGCTAAATCTGTATAGCCCAAGACTGTGGAAAACTCTATCTAGAGTATGAATTAGATATATCCCATCTGAATAACATGTTATTCAAGACAAGGTTAAAATATGGAGAATGACAAGGCAGTCCTGAAGACTGAATCAGAACTTAACAGTTGTATAATTTCTGACATTATTTTCTTATGTCTTTGGAGTTTTAAATAACTTCAAGATCAAGCCAATCAAATTTCCAGCGTGGAAAGGGAAAGGAGCTCATGAGGCTCCACCCCAACTGAAGTGCTATTGGCAGTTAGTAGTTACTGGGGAGGAGAATCACTCTTTGGGGCTGTGGCCACTTAGGTAAGTTGCTCATGCTCTGATGGATGGCCCCACACATATGCTTGGCTATTTACAGAAAATTAAAGAGATGTTATGAAGTTGAGAGAGGGACATACCGAAGAGAATCTGGGGAGAAATGGAGGCTGTAAAGGGGAGAGCATGTGATCATGTCTCTCTGTACGCATGAATAAGATACTCCAAGAGTAATCTTTTAATTAAAATAAGATTCAAGAAACACAGCTAATTCCTCAAATCAGCCATTGACATGAAAATGAGAATTGGACACTGGGTCCACGCAGCTTCTGAATTTGAGGTTATTTCCCCAAGTCATTTAAACCCAATAACTTCTCAGACATTTGTTGTCTCAAGACCAGGACAAGAAGACAAGTACATCATTGGTCGTATCATCAAAGTGCAGGCAAAACCTGAGCTTCCAGTTACAGTGGGAACACCTGGCCTGCTCTCCCCTTCTTACCTGTTCGCGTTGTGCAAGGCTGCATCACTACGCGCTCTGCACGGTGGCCACAGTCCTTTAATTTAGTTACGTCACAATCAGTACATGTCATAATATTCAGGCTAGTGCCCAGTGCAGACACCTCTAAGGATCATTCACGATCAGGAGGACACGAGGGAAATAAGAAAACAGGTAGATGCTTAGAATTTCTCTACATCTAGTTTCCTAAGCATGGGCATCTCTTCCCTGAGGACGTGTGGCCTCTGCCTTGTCTTCTAGTACCATCCGTTACCACGGCAACGGCATACCTTACTGAAGCGCATGCTTCCTGCATCTCTTGCTACGAACCAAGTGCCAATGTTTGGAAAGGAGTTCTAGTGATTTTAGGATCATACTTGATCTCTTTAGCTAAGAGCAATTCTGATTTGTAGATGTGCTTTGTTTAGCCCC
Organism: Rhynchomys soricoides; assembly: GCA_019843965.1. Lineage (NCBI taxonomy): Eukaryota > Metazoa > Chordata > Mammalia > Rodentia > Muridae > Rhynchomys > Rhynchomys soricoides. Next base: position 7,712,247 of record JADRCH010000097.1, on the reverse strand, counting down.
CAAAATATAGTAATAAGAATAAACTTTAAAAAGAAAATTGGATAAATTCTTCTTTAAAAAAAAAAAAAAACAACAAGTTGGGGGGCTGAAGAGATAGCTCAGCAGCTAAAAGCACTTGGTCCTCTTGAAGAGGATGCAGATTTGATTCCCAGCACCCATGTAGCAGCTCATAATTGTCTATAACTCAAGTTCTAGGGGATTCAATGCTCTTTTCTGGCCTCTAGGGGCACCTACATGATGCACACACATATATGCGGGTCAAAAGTGCATCTCTGTTTAAGTCCAACTTTCCTGGTTTCCGTTTAAGTGTGTGTTTATGTGTGATGCACACATTTTGTTAATATGTGTGTAACTACATTTACCTGTGCCTAAACAAATGGAGGGTAGAGGTCTATCAATTTAAAAGAGATGAGTCTGTCAATAAAGTGCCTTCCATGCAAGCATGAAGATCCGAGTTCAATCCCCAGCACACACACATCCAAATCTAAGAATGGTGCCATATAAATGTAATCCCAGTACTCAGTGGGGCTGGGGAGGTTGAAGACAGTAATATCCTGGGAGCACTTTGACAAGCCTGCTTAGATAAATTGATGAGCTCCAGATCAGTAAGAAACCTGCCTCAAAAAACAGGAGTGGGGGGAGTGGTCAAGAAATAGCCAATATCAATTCATGGAACACACACACACCTGCATATACACATCATAAACTCACATAACAATCATGTATATATATTAGACAAATACACAAACCAGTTTTCCAGATTTTCTTTATGCGTGTGCACATGTGTGTGTGTGCGTGCGTGTGTGCATGTATGTGTACACATGTGTACATGTGTGTGCAGGTATACTCACCTGTGCAAGCATGTCTGGAGGCAGAGGTCCACCTTGGGTGTGTTCTGCTATCATTCTCACCTTAGTTTTTGAGACAAGGTCTCTTGATTGTGCCTAGAACTCTCAGTTTTTGCTAACCTGGCTGGCCAGGAGCCTCTGGGATCCATCAACACTGGAGTTACAGACATGTGCCGCCCCACCGCTGCACTGCCGCACTGCTGCGCCACTGCACCGCCGCTGCACCACCGCACCGCCTCACCACTCCACTGCCACACCGCCGCACCAATGCACGGATGCACTGCTGCATCGCGGCACCGCGGGGATGTGAACTCGGATCTTCATGCTTGCACGGCAAACACTTTACCCATTTAGCCATCTTCACAGCCCCATGGCTTTCCAGATGAGATGTATTTGGTTTTTATTCCCATGGTACAATAATTGGTTGCAACTCGGGAGTGACACAATCCTGTTCTTCCTAGTATCTTACCGTAGCCGGTTTCCATCCTTTGTAGAAAGTTCTTAACCCGGTCGGTACCTGCGTCTAGTCTTTACCCTGTCTCTCCTTTACTCTACCTTATGCCATGTTTCATCCAGACTTGCCTCTACCCGAATCACAGGGGTGTTCTTAAACATTGCCAAGTGATAGGATGCCTAAATTATGCCCAGAGAAAGGTTTTTTCAAAGCTGATACAGAAGCGAGCAAGTGAAGCCGATTATTATTCATTATCTTCATATTTTCAATTATAAGCCTTCAATTTCGATTCCAAACTCCGTTCCAAAGGAGGTGGACCAGATTAAGTCTAATTATCTTGGCTTGTCCATTCAGAAATGTGAATGGAGCAAAACTCAAGGGGTGTGTGTCATATTCATTTTATAAAAGCAATGTTAGGAGATTGAGATTAGTAACTGCCCTCACTTTTGTATTGTGGGCAAATTCTTTTCATTGTAAATAATGCATACATCTATCTTTCGCCTATTTGATGAATGAATTTGATTATCTTTATTTCCCGCCCGTCATATTTGGGGCTTATCAGAACCAAAACTTATGCCATTGAATAAAACAGTAAGCTCTTCACGATCCTTCTTAAGTTCAGATTTCAGAACCTTTTGCTACAGTGTTTCAGAATAAGGTTATCAGTCCATCTGTTCCGAGTCTGCTGAGAGAGACTCTAATATCCAAACTCTTAATGTCTACTTTTCTCGAATGAGGAATCCCTCTTCCACTTGGCTTTATTAAACAGACTTCTCTCCCAGGGAACCCCTACCTGCCATCAGCCTTGTTGCCTGCTGGGTGACCGTTCCTGGGAAGGTATGAGCAAATGTCTGTTCACCCAGAGCAGCACACACGTGATGGATCAAAGAAGCGATCCCTCCCAGTGTAGTGTGGAGTACTGAGTGTGCTGGGGGTACTTACAGGAACAGGGGTGACTCAAAGGTCACCGTGACACTGAAAAGCCCACCCTAGCACAGGTGAAGACTGATGAGACCTGTACATCTGCAGTTCCCCGAACAGCATGCAGGCAGCTCAGCTAACAGTCACCTGTCCTTGGCAACCATTATTGCTCACGTAAACTCCGGCACTCCGTTAGCCTCATAAGTTAAAAATACTTCTCAGACCTTATATGTTTTCCGCTTCCCAAATCTTCTAAGTCTCCTTCCTTCCTCCAGGAGGGAACATTCCCCTTTGTGGTGTCTCCTCAGAACCACAGCTGCCTTGAATTTCAGTAGCCAATCTCTGTTTTGGAAAGAAAAAATAAAATAAAATTCTCTTTTTAATGGCATTCAACATCATCAAAGCTGTGGTGTCGTGTCGGAATGACATTCTAAAATATCTTTGACTTCTCTGGCCATAACCAATCGAAGAGGAATTTCTTCTGCACCAAGATTTTGGGTTATTTATTAATGTCTCTTGAGAGTCTTACACTGTTAGCTTGTCCTTTAAACACACTGGTTTGACACCATATTTTGATGCTAAAGTGTAGTCCTTGGGCCAAAGCATCAGCATTGCTCAACAGAAAAGCTCGTTCTTAGCCAGGAGATCTCTCTCAGATACACTGATCAGGAAACTCTAGGTCCAGGGAGGGCTCTATGCTTTTGTTTTAAAATCTCTCCTGGTAGTTCCAGTGATTTCTTGAGTTTGAAACTGCTTTATTTTTCTATAAGTAATGGGATATGATGACATAGGAAAATTCACTATAAAGGACATTTCTCCTTAGGATTAGAAGATTTGGAGAATACCTTGGATTTTGTTTGGCTGTCGGGACATTATAGCTATTAACACAATCACTAGCAGTGTTGTACAGAAGACCATTTGTTAGTAGTGGATGTATTAATATCTGGTATGAATATCTAGATTTGATCATCTTATTATAATTAGCCAGGCCAAAAGAAGAAATGTGGTAATGGAGAAGGGAATTTAACCTGAGAGGAAGTTTAAATATTTATACACATGCATATTCGCAGCGAGAATGAAGATTCCTGAAAGGAGAAGAAATACTAACGGTGAACCTTACTTTAACTAATGCTAATCTTTTATTTTAGTGGGGACACTAGCAGAGATGCCCAGGAAGCAGAAGGAGAATGAGAGCATTTATTCAATGACCATACATTTATGGAATACCAGACATTATTCAGAGTTAGGATGCAGTGGCAGGCAAAAGGGAAATGGTTCTTGCCCTCACAGAACTTAGTCTAGTGAGGTTTTTGAACTACCGGGAAGCCAGATGCTTGCCATGAGATGCTGACCATAGTAGAGGGCCACGATATTCTGAGGAGTGTGGGTGAGTGCAGAACCTAGGGTGTAATGTCTTAGCGGTGACCATGATTTTTTCAGAGGAAACCTGTTCCAGAAGGAAATTAATCATCTATTTTTCCCTGTTGATGTGATAACATATCCCAAATAAGGCAACTTAAGGGAGCAGGGGTTTATTTGGCTCCATCACTTCAGGGAAGTCAAGGTGCCGTGAACTGGGGAGACTGGTTCCACCATATTCAGTCAAGAGCAAAGAGCAATTAACTAGTACATGCGTGCTTATGCTCAGTTCACTTTCTCCACCCTTTGACAACACAGGGAATGGTGCTGCCCACCATGGGCAGGTCGTCCCACTAATCAAGATAATCTCCACAGCCTTGTCATAGACAACCAAATCTAGATGATCCTTTATTGACACTCCCTTCCCAGGTGATTTAGGTTGTGTCAAGTTGAGAATTAAAACTAGTTTTCATACTAGTAAAATATAGTTTTATACTTTTTTTTGTATGTGTGCATGTGCATGTGTGTGTGTGTGTGTGCTCCTGAATTCGTGAGTGTGTCACAGTGCCAGTGTAGGGCTGAGGGGACAACTTTAAGGAGTTGCTTCCCTCCCAGGATTGAACTCAGGTTGTCAGGCTTGGTGGCTTTTCTTGCTAAGCCAGCTCAGCAGCTGCCCTGAAAGATTCTTTATAAGTGTGATAAGACATCTCCATCTCAGTTTGGAGTTAAGTAGATACGCTGTGAGGGTATGCAACAGAACAGTGAATGTTGGACCACCGTGCTTAAACCCTGGATTTAGGACTGTCTTTGAAGCTTGATAACTAACTAGCCATGGGGAGTACAGGAAATCATAACACTATGGTTCTAGCTAAGAGAAAATTGAACGCTTTTTATTTCATTTGTAATTTTAATAATCTTTTAAAACACATCACACACACACACACACGCGCGCGCACACACACACACACACACACACACACACACTTTTTGCTAGTAGCTGGCTACTCCGAGATTCTCTCAGAAGGACTTCTTAAGTCTAGTTGGCTATCAAAATATACCGGGGTCATGTTTCTGGCCCCTTGCTGATAGGAAATTCTGTGGAGAAAAACTGTTGCTGTGATGGCTTAAAATTGCTGATAAAATTCCAGGAGAAAGCTCAGCCCAAAGGAAAAAGAACAACAGACAGAATTTGTCTTATTATTTTATATTTATCTACTGCAAAACATCCACTTAAAAGCAAATAACATTTATTAAGTGGTTATTATGTACTGAACTTTCAGTTCATTTAAAAAATATAACTCGAACTATATGGCTAATAAATTTACAAGTAGTTAATGTCAAGGAATAAGAAAAAGAGAGAAAACACATTGTTCTGGCTAGTTTTGTGTGTCAACTTGACACAAGCTGGAGTTATCACAGAAAGGAGCTTTGAGAAAATGCCTCTATTAGATCTGGGTATAAGGCATTTTCTCAATTAGTGATCAAGGGCTGAGAGCCCCTTGTGGGTGGTACCATCTGTGGGCTGGTAGTCTTGAGTTCTATAAGAAAGCAGGCTGAGCAAGCCAGGAGCAAGCAAGCCAGTAAGCAGCATTCCTTCATGGCCTCTGCATCAGCTCCTGCTCCTTGACCTGCTTGAGTTCCAGTCCTGACTTCCTTTGGTGATGAACAGCAGCATGGAAGTGTAAGCTCAATAAACCTTTTCCTCTCCAACTTGCATCTTGGTCATGATGTTTGTGCAGGAATAGAAACCCTGACTAAGACACACGTGCATATAAAATTCTTATCAGGAGGCAGGCAAGATGACTCAGCAGGTAGGGCAGCTTGCTGCCAAGCCTGATGACCAAGTTCTATCCCAGGAATCTACATGGTGAGAGAGAATTGATTTCTGCAAGTTGTCCTCTGAACACACACACACACACACAATAAACAAACAAACAAACAAACAAATGTTTTTTTTTAATCTTCTCAGGATTAATCAAATAGTCATTACATTAATTTGGTCAAAGTTGTGAAACCTATATTGAGGTTAAAATTGAATATTTAAGACCATCTCTTTGATGACCTCACAAACACATGCATGGGAGATGGCTGCACATTCACAGGTACAAGTCACACAAGTAGGCTGTGGATTCCTGTGTCCCAGTGCCCACGGTCTGCCCAGCCACTTTTTATCCCGCTTCGCAGCGAGTTTCTCTGAGAAGTACCACACACTCCCATCACAACCAACTAAGTCTAACTGGGAAGTCACAGGAAAGGAAGTCTCTGTTGTTGTTCGATATTTTAATTGGGGGCAAATGATTCTAGCCTGTGAAGGATGCTCATTTCCAGTCTTGAACAAACTCCTTCATCCTAGATCAAAGGCTGCTCTCTCTTCTTTGCCGTCATTCTTTTGGCGTGTTAAAATGATCTCTTTCATTGGCTTGGGGACACTTGCAAGGTGCACCTCGAGTCTTTTTTGCTGTCTAATTATTCTCCTCATTTATAATTGATTGGGTTTCTTTATTTTCTTCACATGAACTGCCAGTTTGGGGTGGGGTGAAAGTCTTTTCTTCTCTGACAGTTTATAGTGGTTCTCTTCTTAACCCCTACCTCAAAGATTGCTTGTTTCTAGTCCTTGGCATAGTCTTCCTATGAAAGGCAAATGAGCAAACAGACCTTTCTTGTGGGTTATTGACTTTTTTGAAGTCCTTTACCTCAACGGCCTCTTAAATGGGATGTGCATTTATCATATTTCTTGGCTTCCCCTGTCCCATGAGGCTGTGGAATATAATTATGTTATTAGTTTTTCTTCTGTGGTTCACCCACAGCACTCTCTGGGGCCTATTTCTCTGCTGTTTAGGATAGCACTTCCTCTTTTTATCCTATGAGACTTAGAGCATCATCCTCAATTTATTAATGTCCACCCCATTACCCACTTCCACCTCACTGCTGGAGCATTTAGCCACACCGTGCTTGGGTAATTAAAGCTGTCATTATCTGGACGTTTTTCACATTCCATTTAGTATTTTCTGTTCTTATTCCTCTTAAGTAACCTATAATGCACATTTTTTTCTGTATAGAGAAGTTTTAACATGAATGATTTTAATAATTGAAAAGTCACAAAACATATGGCAAATCCTGTGATGCTCATTCAACAAATATTTTTTAAAGATTTATTTTTTATTAGTTTTAATTATCATGTGTGTACCCATGTGTGGGTACATGCGAGTGGGCGCAAATGCCCTTGGAGGCCAGAGGCATCTGGTCTCCTTGGAGTTGGAGTTACAGGCATTTGTGCTCCACCCTAATGAGGACTGGGGAGCAAATAGTACCCATGCTTTCTTAACTGAGGAGCCAGCTCTCCATTTTCAACAACAACAAAAAATGTTTGGAGTGCCAACTGTATACCGGTTTTGGAACCTAGGCATGAGAAGGGGCCAAAACCAAACTTCATGCTCTTATATCCTATAAAGATGGGGAGGGGCGGCAACAAGGCAAAAATTGAGTGGAATGTGGTGGTTTGAATATGCTTGACCTAGGTAGTGGCACTATTAGGAGGTGTGGCCTTGGTGAAGTAGGTGTGGCCTGGTTGGAGGAAGTGTGCCACTGTGATGGTAGACTTTGAGAGCTACCTCCTAACTGCCTGAGGATGCCAGCCTCCTGTTTGCCTTCTGAACAAGATGTAAAACTCTCAGTCCCTCGAGTGCCATGCCTTTCTGAACACTGCCGTGCTTTCTGCCATGATGATAATGGACTGAACCTCAGAACCTATAAGCCAGCCCCAATTAAATGTTGTCTTTCATAAGAGCTGCCTTGGTCATGGTGTCTGTTCACAGCAGTAAAACCCAAGACAGAAGTTGGTACCAGGAGTGGGGTAGTCATCCCCATTCATCTTACATAGGCACACATATTTATAAATATTAAAATAATAAACAGAAAATATGCACTGTGTGTCTCTCTGAGTCTGGGTTAATTCCCCTAATGTAAGGGGGGAGGTCAAAAGGACCAGGGAGAAGGGAAAAGAGGATGATAGAATACATGTGACTCGTGAAAACTAGACTACTAGAGAGAGTAAGAGTGCAGAGGAAGAGAGAGATGGGAGAGAGAAATGGGGTTGAAAGCACAACAGAACAATGTATGAAAATGTGATAATAAAAAAGACTTTAGAGCAGCTAGTTTCTTCCAGTTCTACTGAGGAATTCAACTGCAATGCCCTAAGGATCCTGTGTATAGAGAGAACCAGCCTCTGTCCTATGTAACGAGACTGATGCCAGCTGTGTAGCACCTTTGGGAGAATCAAGAAAATGGTACTGATGAGATTTTCTATAGGGCTTTATTATCTCAAGAAACCTTATGGAGAAAGGTTGGGTAAAGGATAACAACTGGGGGTCAGTCAGGTGAGGTAGCTCTGGTTCATTGGATCAGAAAAGTGCTCTTTGCCAAGGAATCCTGTGAGCAGAGGCCAGAATTTAGACAGAGAGAAGGGCTCTGCAGATGCAGAGACAAGGACTTGGGGATGGGGATGAGATGTGGTGTTCTAACTGGTGACATGTCCGTGGTGGGTGGAACTGCATTATAAAGGATTGGTGAGCTTGAGAAGTGAGTGGGTGGAAATGGTGAGGAGAGAGGAGACGTTTCAGTTCAGGTCAAGTCACCAGAGATTCAATATAGTATCCTGGCTCTGGTGAGTCAAAGGTAGAGGAATCATGGCCCCTGCCCTCACACAGCACACAATACATAACATAATTTAGATTTAATTACAGTGTGAAGCTTACACCTTAATCATTGACAAAGGGATGGCCATATGTCAAGTTTGCCCAGAAGCACCCCAGCCACGCTCATGCAGAGAGCTTTCTAGTATGAATCAGCCTCAGAACTTTTCACACTTAGGGGAAAATGGACTCAGGTTTTGTGAGTATACACCTACTACTAGGGCAGTATACTCTAGGTTATTTAGGGCTCCCCAACCAGAAGATATGGCTCCAATGTCAAACTTAATTCTCTGGGTCTGGGAACTGACTCCGTGGGTAAAACTCTTGCCATGCAAGGATGAGGACCCTAGAACCCTGTAAAGCCTATCATGGTAGAATGTATTTTCTAATCTTGATGCTCCTGTGGTGGTATGGGAGGCAAAGTCAGGAGAATTCCCAGGAGCTCATGGGCCAGCTAGCCTGGTGTACATAGAGGCAAGCACAGCAAGGAGATCCTTCCTCAAACACAGCAGAAGATGGCAACCTGAGGTTGTCCTCTGACTTCTGTATGTGCATCCCTCACAAAGATTTTAAAAAGTTGTCTGAAGGCAGTCCTTGAAGGTCATAGCAAAGGCTGGGGAACACATGCTCAGAATTTGGAAAGGGGCTGTAAGATCATCTTGCTAAGGCAACGACGGAGCCACCCTAGAACTTGGAGGGTAGGACTCTTTCCTAGATCAACCCTAGAGGCAACTGCATCTCTTTCCTGGCTCCGAATTGTCACCAGACAGTCTATTTCCTGACATCACACAGGATCTAGAACTGTTTCTGAGTGAGGATGGATACAAGCATGAAATCCATCATGGTCCAGTAGTCTGTCTTGAGAATTTTTAGGAATCATTAATTAGAAGCTATGAGCCCTGAGATGATGCCGAGTTCTTGTAACCAGGGGTGGCAAGTTGGCTGGACTACAGCTCAGATGTCTAGGAGACATAGTCATTAAAATGCCATAGAAACAGAAGAGTGAAGAGCGCCCTTCAAGTATGGTGTCTATTATAAAGGGGGAAACGGCAAGGGAAAAATTTGAGACTTTGGGTAATTGATGTGTTTGTGGGAAATCTTTCATGACTTTATTTAGTGCTGAAAGTAAATTTCATCATCTAGAACTTGCTTTATGGTGGACAGAAACTGATGTCAGTGAGTGACACTAGGAAGAGCTGTCAATCAGAGCTGTGTTTGGCACCAAGGGTGATGGGAGGGCAGGTGTCCAGGGAGTGGTAATTCTGCTTGGTTGAAGTGGGATGCCAGTCACACTGAATTGAGGAGCCTGAGGCCATGCGGGGTTTGGGAGAAGATACTTGATAATAGCTGACATTTGTTTAATGTCAGTTTATCACTTTACATTATTTATGATTCGTTACCAACTATGGGAGTCAGGTGCTTGCATTCCATTACTGCCATTCTAACCCCTTCCAAAGGCCAAACTGCCCCGGGTTGACTAGCAGGTGTGTGGAGGAGCTGGGCATTTAACCAGACAACACAAGCCCACATTCCACTCTCAGTCAGCATAGTAGAGCTCAGAGCCATGATAGATTAAACATGGATGGGAAGAGGGGAAAGCGGCAGGTGATACACTTCCTACCCATGCATTCTGTTCTTTACCCTTCTCCAATGTGTTGGGTTTCTCCCTTCCCTGGACAGCTAATTGATATCACTTGCATTCATTTCCCAGGTGCTTTACCCCTGTGTTTTTATGGGACGTTCCACATCCTGTTCCATTGTGGGGTTCTAGTTCCTTCAGGATTCTATAACCAAGTGCTACATCCCAGATGGCTTCGAAACCTCAGATTTCTTTTTCCTCAAAGGTCCAGAGATTGAAAGACAGGTATCAGCATGCTGGGGTCTGGTGCTCTCTTCTGGATTACAGACCACCTTGTGCGTGTTTTTACGCAGCGCACGTTCAACCATGTAAGGACCACAAATTATGAAGTTATCACAATTTTAGTAAATTATCTTATTTGTGAAAAGTCCATCTTGACAACACCCAAATGGTTTCCCACAGACCTTGACTTCTAATACCGCCATGCTGGGGTAGGATGTGGCTTTTGGGGGAAGATGTTCAGTATGCTAACAGTTCAGGCCAACTCTTCTGAAGTCTATGGAATTCAATGCAGGCATCATTCTTAGTGTAAGCCTTCCCTGGTTTCGCTGATCAGAGTCGGCATTCTTTACTTGATTTCCTTACCTGTGGCACCCACCTAAGGTGTGATAGCTTACATCTTTTAAGATGGCCCAGAAAGGCCACACTCATGTAGCATATATCTGCTGAGTGAGAACAGAGACCAAATCACCTATGTTGTTCTCTCAAAGGGACATACTTTCTGTGTCCAAATTTGTCACTGTAAGACACAGGCATTGTGTCACATGGGATCCTACACTTCTTATTTTCTCTTTTATCAGCCTGGGACTTCTAAATATTTAGTAAGAATTGTATCGATTTACATTGCGTTGTGTCTTACATGCAAACAATCTGACATTTCCTTCCATAAAACCTTCCCCCTTTCCATGCCTAAGCAGGGCAGTGTGCAGCCTTCACTGAACACATCTGTTGTTGGGAGGGTCACATGGGGGCTCTGATGGTATTTTTGTTTTAAAGTTAGAGTAAGTATAAAGGAATAAACATCATTTAAATGCATTTAATGTCAAAATATTTTATAAAATATACCAGGGTATTGATTTTCTCTATATTTCATAAATTTGTTTTTAAAAATTAAACCTTTCTACAAAAATATCTTGTGTTCAGTATATACACAGTCACAATAAATGGAAAAAAATCACTGTCACTAAAACACGGATACATAGATAAAAATTTGTTATCCTGGCAGGATTCAAATGACAGATGGAAACTAGAATCTTTTCTAATCTGTGGGACTTCATGAATGAAGTCAATTAAGTTTGGAAAAACTATTTATTATGAGATAAAAATGCAATTAGTGCTGATAAGACACTGGTGTGCTTCTGGTTACAATGAAGCAAATGTGGATTTCTGGGAGTTGGCAGCTGGCTGGGGTGGTTTATATTTTATCTCTTCTTTTCCAATATACGTAAATCTCTTAGTGAGCAATTTCCAGGTTAGAGAACCTTGCCTGGGCTGAGCTGACCCCTGTCAGATGCTAACACACCCATGCCCAGAGACAGGAGAGCTGGGTTCTGTCTAGGAAGCAAGCTGGGTGAGGAATGGAAAGTGGGTGGCAGGCAGTGTGGATTCTCTCTCTCTCTCTCTCTCTCTCTCTCTCTCTCTCTCTCTCTCTCCTCTTCCTTCCTTCTTTCCTTCTCTTTTCAAATTCACATCCCCAAGCAAGGATCCCTTTGCTTTTTGGCACCTCTTTCTATAATGATGATATCCATAGGGAGAAAAATAAATTCATTTCTATAGTTAATTTTACATCAGTCATGATAGTTAAATATCTGTTAAAACTGTCCTTATCCCCCCCCCAATAGATAAAGTTACAAGTTTACAAGGGTGAGAAAATTTCTCTCCCACTTGGTTGCTGTGAAATATATTTTTAAAGCGTCAGTGGAGGGGAGCTAGTTTGCAGGCTCACACTATGGGTATCTGTAGTTCTGGTGCTGCAAATAAAGTCTATTACCAGCAAGATGGCTGTTGAGTGTTCTGAGGGGACCTCTGACTCATCTAAAAACTAGGGCACTCACCACTGTGGCAAATACCCTTCCACAGATAAACTAGGCCACAATCATGCCCAAAGACTCTGGTACTAGTCACCTCACTACACAAAGTAACAGAATTTGGTAAAACCCCAGTGACGAGAATGGAGAATTCTTTAAAATAGACCCGGCTCCCTTATTTAGCTAGTACAGCAAGCTACGTGAGTAGCACAGCTGTTTGAGTTGAAGGCATGCCTGTTTGCGGATTATCCGTATCTGGAGAGACAGCCTGGACTCAAATTTAACCACTACTGGGTGCAGAATTTGTACACAAGCTGGAGGAAGTTCTTGTTGGGTCTCAGGAGTCTGCATTTTAGAAACTCTCCCAGGTGGTATTTGCTGCATGCTTTGGGGAAAGCCTTGGAGACAAAATTCTCCATAAATCCCAAATAGAAATTTGTTTCAGTTGAAGGCATCAAACAGGTGACATTATCACTAGAGAGCCAACCAATTCGGTGTGGTTAACAAGAGATAATAAGGCTCTTTCCAAAATATGTAGTCATCTCACCGAAATTACTCCTGGTTGTAGACTTGACATCTCAGTTTGTTGCATTCAATAGCCTTGGTGGTATCCATTACCTATGAGTTATTTTTGGCCTTGGAAAAATCTATTTTCCCAAACTCTGTGGAAACTTCCCTCTGTTTACAGCATGCTGGTGTCATTAATGATTTATGATCCCAAGTTGTTATTTTTTTTTCCTTGTTAAAAAAATGAGCCTAATGATGGACTTAGTTGGCTCAGGTCTGTAATCCCACCACTTAGAAAGTAGAGGCAGGAGGTTCAGGCAAGTCATCCTCAGCTGCATAAGAAAGTTGAAAGCCAGCCTGGACTACTTGAGACACTGTCTCAAATACAAAACCAAACAAAAAGTCAAACTTCATAAATGTAGATGCTTTTACAGGTATTCTCAACAACCACTGGATATGAATCATATAAACCATAGAGCTTATGAAATGTACAACATTCTTGTTAGATTTGGTCAGTCTCTCCCAGCTGCTTGCTGTCAGCTTCTTTTTTAAAAACTATGCAATATGCAAATCATGTTGGGGAACACGGAGTTTCACGACAGCAGAATCTCAGAGGCCTACCATTCTTGCTTAGGCATCTAGCTACTCTTCTCTATCCAGGACTACTGGACCACTGTGGTGTAGGATCAGGGTGCCCTGAAACTCTGAATTTTGAGCTAGGTCACCTCTGATAAAAGAAGTATGATGAATGATGCCTGAGACTGCTAAGTGGGTCTCACTCCTGGCTGAGAAGCCAGAGGCACCTGACATGCAGACAAAGGCGAGGTTCTCTAGGTGGCAGCTTGATCACCTCTATGAAGAGTAAAGCAAAAGTACTTGGCACTTGTTCCTATCGTTTGTCCAGGAATGCTGGTAGAGGGGGTATTTGGGAAGATTAATGTTAAGGCTCTTGAAAGCTGGGCATGGTACAGCATGCCCATAATCCCAGCACTTGGGACACTGAGAGGGGATCATAAATTCCAGGCCAACCTAGACTACATAGGGAGAGTCTCTGTGTGTATGTGTGTACTCTTGAACTATCTTGAGACATTATTGAGTAATAAACTTGGCAATATTGAACAGCAAACGTACTAGCTGTCCAGTCTAAAAACATGCAGAGGCATTGGTTTATTTGACTCAGCAACAGAGGATTATTTAGATAACTTTTAAAACCCTCAAGGGAAATTACGTTTCAAGCTCTCTGGTTTATGCCTATATTGTGGAAAGCGTTAGTCACATACATCTCTATTCTTTTAGAGCTGTGCTTCTCAACCTCCCTAAGGCTGCGACCCTTTAACACAGTACCTCATATTGTGGTGACCCCCAACTAGAAATTGTTTTTGTTGCTATTTTATAACTGTAATTTTGCTACTGTTACAAATTGTAATGTAAACATATGTAGCCATGGACCTCAACGGGGTCGCGACACATAGGTTGAGAACCGCTATTTTAAAACGTCTCTGAATTCAACTGAGGAGTCTTACTACAGGCTGTTGAGATTCTACAAGGCTGGAAACACTTGGATGGTTTCTCTCTTATCTGGTCAAGTCTCGAATAGTGTTACTGAGCCACATGTGTCAGCACTTTAGTATGGAGGCAGACCTGGTGTTCTCATCTGCCTCCGCTTGTCTGATCCTTATACTCATAAAGTTGGTCCAGGTGGCTACTCCATAGCCTTTCCTCAGCTGCTGTCCAAACTATAGGCCTCATCACTTCACCACATGTTGAGACTCTGAATGCTCTTCATCACTGAAGGACAAGAAAGGTCGTGAAACTTGCAAACAAATGGAGCAGGGGCTAGCCACATCATTTTTTGACAATGCTCCATAAAGAATGGCCTTGGACCAAGAGAAGCTCCATCACCACTTGGGGGCTTGTTAGAAAGGCATTTTCTCCAGGCTAACACCAGACTTTAACGAGACTTCCAGGTGATCCTTATTTAAGCTAGGATCGGAGAAATCAATCGATGTAGGGATTGATCAACTGGACGCCACTCATCCGCGGAAATAAGGGACTCAGCCCTTTGTGTCCGCCTCGCACCCGCTCTACTCGGTAGCAACCGAACCCCGGAGGACATCGGAGCCAGGCGCTTGCCGAGGGCAATTTGGTGATTGGCTTGTGAGGCCACGTGACCAGTGCTGGGCCGTCCACGCGACACGATTGGTTCTCGCGGACGCTGACGGACAGGGCCGGGGCGGTCCAGAGCCCTGTCGGAGGGGCGCCCGCGGGGGCCGGAGGGGCGAAGGCGCGAGAGCGCGAGTGCGCGTGCGCGAGCGGCGGGGCTTTCTCCGGAGCCGTCGGAGGGAGCCGGAGCGCTTCTCCCGAGGTGAGCGGAGTGGGGCGGTCCCTCTGATGCCCGGTCCCGGGGAGCGGCGGGGGATGGCTCGGGGTTCGCCTGCCCCGGGAGCCCTGCACTGGGGAGGATGCAGCCCCAGCATTCGCCAGCCTCCGTGCCTTGGTTTCCCTTTTCCCACCCTCTGATACATCTCGCCATCCTCCCTGCGGCCGCCGCAGCTGTGCCCGAAGAGGCTTGCCCACCTGGCCGCTTCGCCTCCGCCTTTGTTTCCCGCCCCGGAGGGATGCTGCCACCGGTCCCCTCCCCAGGGGAAGGGCTCGGGAGGCGCCGGGAGGGCGCCACGGGCGCTGTACTGGGTCTGGGAAGAAGGTGGCTTCCATGCAGCGGGACCTGTCGCATGGAAGAACGAAAAGGTGGGGGGGAGCGTAGTGTCACTTTGGTTCGAGCCCTTGAGACCCGAACTAATCCGGTGACTGCGAGCGAAGCGGAATTCCTAGCTCATCTGATGATCCGTCTGCCTCGATGCGAGCGCGAGCATAGCGGGGGAACCGAGCCTGTGCTGCCCGGAGAAGGGTACCCTGGGGAAGACTACCCTGTCTGTCCGCTGGACCTCGAGTCTGCCCTCACCCCAGACTTTCACCGAAACACAACGCTCGGAACCTACGGAGAGAATCCGGAGATGCGTTAAAAAGCTTATTTTCTTCCCCGTTTAACAATTAGAGCAGATCACAAAAAAGGTTTCCAGAGACAATATAACTGATGACTGGGAAGTAGTGAGGGAATTTGCCTGCAGTGAACTGCAGACCAGACAGCGCACTGAGAGGCTTCTTCAAGAAGATCCAAGACGCGGGGTGGGGGTGGGTTCTGTGACTTTCTAGGTCTGTCCAAGAGGGTACTTAGTTTCAGCCTGTCAAGAGGGCAATGTAGGGAGAGGGGAGGTAGAGTCTAAGATGCACTTTCTAATTCTTTGCTAAAGTGTATGATTTTATTTTTTTTTAAAAGGACCATTTGCCTGACAGAAGAGATGGGGAGTGGGGGGGGGGGGGGTGAAGCTAGAATTCTTTAGAAGAGGGAGAGCGTGTCCAGGAGTTTAACGTGGTGCTTAAAAGGCAGATTCTTGGGAGTAAGCGTGTCCCCAAACACAATAGCAATGACACGCGAGACATCTTATGGCGAAACTTAAAAGATCCCCTACGTTTTCTACTGGTTAACTAATTTGGTGCACCTGGTGTTGTAAATCTTGTTCAGCTAATTGCCAGGAAGAGGCTACGGTGCTCCTGAGTTTCAGTGTCGTCCATTCAGAACTTAAGGTTACTCAGTCTCCCTGACTCTTGGGAGACATTCTGATCCTGCTGTAAAGCCCTTCCTTCCCCATGTGAAACTGTTTTTCTCTTAGGCATGGAAAACAACCGTATCTTGTGCCAGCAAAATATTCAATTTAATTTATTGAATTACACAATATTCCTTTACTTGCTGAAAATTTCAATTCATTGGGCAAGTTTTTTTTTTTAAAGGGTTGTTTTGTTTTGAGAAGGCACCCCTTCCATTTGTTAGACTACAGGAGGGAGTCTAACGTGGGGTTCTCAGCAGGGTGGAGTAAACTTTTGGTGGTTTCCTGAGATAGTCGTAGAAGGGGATCTGCTGTGAAGCGCAGTGGGAAACTCGCAGATGACCCCCAGTGAAGTGCAATAAAGGTTCTCAGATGATAGACTGAAATCAGTGGGGACAACTTAAATACAGAAAGCTGATACACACTCGGGAGGGAAGGGATTTTGAGGACGAAGGAGGTAGTGTGGTTTGAGGAAAAGCTTTTAGAGAAATGTCATTTTGCATGCACGCTTCATATAAGACATGCAGAGGGCATTGTTGTGTGTTTAACTGGTGGAAGCGGGGTCAGCTGTTTCAAAGAGGCTGGAAAAAAAAATCTGCTTAGGGTCTAAAGGGCCAACAGAAAAATTGACAGGCATAGTTCAACGTGAGGTATGCAGTGGACCTCTTTGACCCGTAAGACATGGGCTTTCTCCTCTGATTCAATAAAAGCCCCCCACTTCTGCTTTCAAGGTGGCCACAAAATCATTCCCTTTCTGTTGTTTCTGCCCGCTCCCTCACAGACTAAGGAGGGAGATTATAGTCAGACCTTCGTGCCTAAGCAGCCATGCCCTTTGAGGAGGATCTGTGTCACATTGTATAAATATAAGAGCCTTCACCCTGGCTGGACCAGAGCCTGGGAGAATTCCTTAGGGTGTAGACTGTAAGATAAAGCTGGCTTCTACTGCTACAGGTGGGGTTCTGGGTAAGCCTGTGTGTTGGTGGAAAGGAAAGCCAGAGATGGTTGAATCCAGCCAGGCTCTGAAGCTTGATGGAGCGGTTTCCAGGCAAAGCTTCCTGTTATTGGCTAGCCTGGCTGGCCTTCTGATGCCTTTCAGAGGACCATGCTCATGTGACAGAGACTCCTGCAGAGCTTATGGGTCTCAGGCTGAGTCAGTTATGCCTGTGATTCGCTGCGGCAAAGATCCCCACTAAGACAAAAATCTAGGATGCCTGTCTTTCCAGTCTCCTGTCGCTTACAGGTTTCCCTCAAACAAGTTGTACCCTCCCTGCCAGTAGATGGCACTCTTGCCTCTGGGAATTCTTGAAGAGGCTGGCTATGGAACTACCTGCAGCAATGTGGATTTGGTGTAGACTTTGATAGGTTGTTATCTCCCAGGTAAATATGACGATGATGATGATGGTGGTGGTGGTGATGAGGATGATGATGATGGTGGTGATGATGATGTTCTGAGCATGTAACTTTTTACGTAATATAGGAATGGAGTGGGGTGAGGATTTCTTCTCTCCCTCTCCCCTCCCACCCTCATGTAGTATGTGTGTTCTGAGCAGAAATTGGATGGGTGAAAATTGAGACGGAGCATAGTACAAGCTTTAAGAGCACTGGTTTTGCAGACCTAATGTTGAGGTTATGATTTGATGTTCATCTCAAGCCTTTATGTCTGATTATCAGCATGCACACCTAGTCTCCACACTAGGATGACTCCATGAGGGGTGCATGTGATTTTTAAACCCAGTCTGTAGTCAGCAATACATAGCCATGGGAGCATGCATGAAAAAGAATGCTAAATCATTACATCCCAAGACTGTCCACAGAAGGTAGGTCAAATCATTTTAAATCGGTCTCTTTTAAAACTTGAAAATTTCCAACACGTCTTTGTAGATTGTCGTGGCTAATGATGGCCATCAAGTCCATTGCAACCGCTTAAAACTCGATCTTTAAAAAAACTACCTTTAGCCAGAGTTTGTTCATACATCTTCCAGTCTTGAAGTAACTAATTATTTTCTTTGTTACAAAGTACTCTCTCATGTGGTTTTTGAATACACTAAACTCGAGGGAAGTAGGTGTTTTAGCCGGCAATGGAGACATCACAGTGTAGGGGAAGGTCTTAGCTCTGATCCTGTCCAAGCTATAGAACCCCAACCTCCACCTCTGGGAGCCACACTGAGTCACGTGCTCTTGGAGAAGCTGTCACCCTGTAGCTCAGCCTCCTTTGAGTTGTTGATTCCTCGTGAACTGATAAGATGTTGTTTTGGTTTTCTTCTATCAGTTACAAACTCTAAAATCCATTGGGACAAGACAGCAGTCACTGACCCTGTGTCATTTTGTAGCCATAAATCAATCTGTCTTCCTGGCTGTTGTTTTTCTTACATTTACTGGGTTTGTCAAGTGAGTACCACGTACATATCTTTGGAAGGCTGAAGTTCTTATAGCTGGCTGATTCCCCATACGGTATTTCTGAAGCCTCCAGACAATGCTTAGGCCCATGGTGTGTATGTGCTGTGAAGCTAGGATAAGACACCTGGCTAGAGTTTTTCTGTGGAAACTTCAATTAAAGTCCTGTGCTTTGGAAGTGGAAGAACAGGGGGTGTGGGGGGGGGGGGAGACTTAACTTTCCCACCTTTTAACTCAAGCTGAGTGACTTAGTGGCAGAGAACGCTCTGGAGGGTGAGGACCCCAGCTCGGGAAGTGAGCTTTGGTTTCCCTTCCAGGCACTGCCTCCCTTCCCCCACACTGCCTCTCCCCCCCTCCCCCCCATCCACCCCTGGGTTTAGGATACAGAAAGTGTTGGTATACAGGGCTGGGCCAGAGAGGTTCTCAGAGGAACTCCCTGATGTGGACTAAATCACACCGTGAGTGGCATAGGCTTTTCTTTTTGGTCTGACTGACCCTAAGCTGGACTTCTTACTGTGTGTCTTTGCTCCTTCCTTCCTTCCTTCCTTCCTTCCTTTCTCTTTTCTGCAATACCATTTCCTGTAAGGAAAGCCTTCTTTCTAAATCCTAGAATACAATGTGAAGTTCTTAAACTGAGTCCATGGACTCCCCAAGACTGTATTGATAAGAGAATATAATTTCATGTCTTTGCCCGTGTGTGTGTGTGTGTGTGTGTGTGTGTGTGTGTGTGTGTGTGCGCGTGCGCGCGCTTACAGAGCTGGCCAGGACATGTGGATGACTGTGGGGGTCAGAGGTGAATGTGGGTGATTTCTTCTGTCTCTTTCCATCTTAGACTTTGAGACAGAGTCTCTCACTGAGCCTGCACCTCGCTGTTTTGGGAATCTGGACAGCGAGCTCTAGAGACCTAACTGTGCCACCCTAATGGCAGGGTTAGAGGCATGCGCCACCACACCTGGGTACTATTAATGTTCATGGTAGGGAACTGAACTCAAGTCCTCATGAGTTCTCCCTAGCTCTTTATCACATTCTGAGAAAAGGGCTTTAGGCTTCCACAGAATGCCAAATGGACCCATGGCACAAAGGTGGGATAAGAATCTGACTGTCTGGGGTAGCTGGAAAAATGACAAGAAGAGAATTTTTGTTCTGTTCTGTCAAGATAAGGTCTCAGGTACCCCAGGCTGCTCTTGAACTTGCTGTGTGGCCAGTGTGTCCTTGAAGTTGTGAATGTCTTGCCTCTGCCTCCCAAGTGCTAATACTTATGTGTGTGTGCATTACTATCCCGGGTTTTAAGGGGAGAACGTGAGTGTGTGCACCCACGTGTGTGTCTGTGCATGAGCACACACATGCATAGATGCATGAATGCACAGAGGCTCAGGGACAATTTTGGGGTGTCATTTATCACCCCCTTTTTTGAGATAGAATCTCTCATTGGCTTGGAGTTTCAGGATTTTGCTATGTGAGCTGGCCAGTGAGTCCCAAAGATCTTAACTGTCTCTGCCTCCTGATGCTGGCATTTCACGTGTATTCCACCACACCCAGGTTTTTTGCATGGGTTCTGGGGCTTGAACTCACTTTACCATCCAAGCCTTCTCCCCAGCCCCAAAGGGTGAATTCTTGATTGATAAAATAACAGAATGGTAGGCAAAAAGTTGGGACTAGAATGTAGAAATTAAGCTGTGACCATTTAGGGATATTGAACCTTTATTAAAATTGCCCCTCAAATGAAGAGACAAAGAACATCACTTTATCCATCTTCATAATGGATATGCAAGTATTGATTTCCATTTATCAAATCTTTCTCCATAACCTCCTAATTTCACCAAAATACTTTTAAGTTCATGTTGCTTTACTGGCCGTGACATGCACACTGAGGGCCCAGCTCCTATTATCCCAATTCGAGGCCCACATATTCATTACCTTTCTGATGTATGACATGAAGATTCTTTTAAGTTCTTATTTGCATATATTAAGCATACATAATGGAGTCTATTACAACATTCTCATATGTGTATGTTTTTGATTGTATTTGTCCTGTCATCTTCTTGTTCCTCTTCCATTCCAGATGCTCCCTTTCCTTGTCCCAGATAATCCCTAGCTTCCACTATTAGTCTTGTCTGTGGTGAGTGAGATGAGCATGTGTGTGTGTGGGGGGGGGGAGTGTGTGCTTGCATGTGTTTAATTAGGATTAAAGCTGCATGAGTGAACTTATTTCTAGAAGCATGAGAAACTTACCCATAGCTACACCACTGAAGAAAATGTCTCTCTCTTTCCAGCCATTGTTGACTGCCTATAGCTCCTAAGGGAGGGAGGGGGCCTTGTGAGCCCCTCACCCCTAGCAGTCCTTAACTGGACACCTTCCCAGTCCGTGACAGAGTGGCATGAATCATAGACCCCACTCCTTGCACTTGTGAGCTGCTGCGGCTATCAGTCGTATCCACTAGACATTGTGCTCTAAGCTCCAAGGCTCATCGCGATTTTAGAGATGTAAAATAACTTCAGAGGTAGAGTTGTCTCCGTTAGGACCCAAGATGTACTGTGGCTAATTACAGCATTTTCCCTATTTTCAATCACAAATACTTTCTTTTTCTAATTGTTTTAAAATAGGAGTGACTCAGAATTGTATGGGTTAGAAATAAAAATTCTCCTTGTTACCAGAGGCTATACAGATGTTACTTTGTGGTCCATTCCCACTTCGGACACCTGAGAAGTAACTTTGTTGTTGTGGAGAATTGCTTACAGACCTCCAGATGCTGTCCTGTAACATCTTGCTTATCCTTGTGCTGTAGTGGTCCGCTCTGGTAGAAGCCACCTTTCTGCTGCCTTTTTGCCTCTAAGGCAGAGTGACCTTGTTTTTGCTTTATTAAAAGAAATTTTTTTTTCCTTCTTAGTTTACTGAGAGAAATTATACGCCAGAGAACAAAGTCAAATTGTTGCTTCTCAGGTCGAATTTCTGCTACTAAGTTGTTATGAAATTTGGTTGGGAAAGGCGAACGCAGCACCTCTGGTAGTTTGTTTCAAATGAGAAAGAGGAGCAGGGACCATTTAAGTTGTAACTTTTTCTAAACCTGTGTGACTCTGTGGAATTGTATCTGGTATCCAGACTAAGTAGATCTCTAAAATGCTGCAAGTTGAAAGCTCATGTAGAATCAGAAACAACACTGATATAAAACTCCTTATAAGTGAAAAATCACTTAATGTATAAAGTTTGCCAATATTCTCTAATCTTACATATTTTTCTCTCATATATTACATCCCGACTGTAGTTACCCCTCCCTCCCCTTCTCCCAGTCTCTTCCCCAACATCTTCCCTCATCTCTCTCTTCTATCCATAGAGTAGCTACTGAGCAGCAGCATCAGAATCGCCTATGACAGCGGTTCTCAACCTGTGGGTCACAACCCCTTTGGGGTAGAACATCCCTTTCATGGGGTCACATATCCCATCCCCTGCATATAGGGATTTATGTTTTGATTCATAACAGTAGCAAAATTACAGTTTTGAAGTCACAATGAAAATAATCTTATAGTTGGGGTCACCACAGCATGAAGAATTGTATTAAAGGGTGGCAGCAGTAGGCAGGCTGAGAACCACTGCCCTGGGGCTTGTGTGAACTGCAGAAAATCAGGCCTTACCCATGTCCTTTCAACTCAGAACCTACATTTTATGAAGATGCCCTGATAACAGTGTATACCCAGGAGGGTCTGAGAAGCACATGTGGTATCTTGTGTAGAATAGACCCTGTAAGGGAGGTATGATGTTTTCCGACAGAGAAAGCTGAGACCCAGAGTTGTAAAGGTCACTGTGATGCATCATGTTCAGTGTGCTCTAGTCTAATCTAAATCCAAGGCAATCTTAATTGGACTGGTGTGAGTCTAACCCAAGACAGCTCATTACCCAGCCCATGGGGTTAAGCATGACTGTGTGACTTTGAGCAGCCAACAGAAAGTGGTAAGAAGTAGAAAAGTGTATTCCATTTGGCGGGGCAGTGTTAGTGTGCATATCTATATCCATGTGCCCATGTGTGCACACACGCACCCCAGAGAGCTTTGCAAGTCCTTTCTATTTTCCATCTGTAGCTCATTGGATTGGAGAGAAATCACTTGCTGGAGAACGAAGTCAAACTGTTGTTTCTAAGGTTGAATTTCTGTTACTTTTGTAGTGTTGTCTACCTTGTAGTGGTTCTCAGCCTTCTTAATGCTGTGACCCTTTAGTGCATGCAGTTCCTCATGCTGCCGTGATCCCCAACCATAACATTTTTATTGCAACTTCATAACTATAGTTTGCTACTGTTATGAACCGTAGTGTAAAATCTGTATTTTCTGATGGTTTTATATGGCCCTTTGAAAGGGTCATTCCACCCCCAAAGGTTTTGACCCCTAAAGGGGTCACGACCCCCAGGGTGAGAACCACTGCCTCAGGGGAACCTTGAAGATTGTAGTGTAAATTGTAGGATCCACACTATCCTGAGTACTTTGGTTTCTGCATCAAACCCGTCTCTCTTGACTTTCCTCCTGTCTAGGATGCACATGGGAGCCTCATGTATTGATCATGAGCCGTACCAGAGGTTGGGGTGTGTGTGTTAAGCATGACGTCCGTTTTTAACAGTTTCATTTGAACAACAGCTTTGGGGATGAAGTTGTACATAAAGCAGCCTGTTGTCTTCATTTGGTTTTGTCTTTGGCAGATCACTTAGCTGTGGTCCAGCATGCAGAAGTGAGCGTGTGGTGAACGGCGCAGATCCAATGGGTCTCAAGGATGTAAGAGCGTTTGAAGGCTTCCACACCCTCTCCTCCAGGGTAAGACAGATTCATTCCCCGTTTGGATGGCTTTGCTGGATCATAGATGCTCTTGTCTCACCAGAGTCTTGGAGTCCGTGCAGTGAGGTGCTCTGCCTCTCTGTGAAAAGCTTCTACAGCTTTCTTTATTCAAATCATGGACTCAAATCAAGATGTATGAAAAATGGTGACCAAGGGATGGGATGCGATCTGTCCATGGAGACTTCTCTACGCATGGTTCTTGAGTGAGTTTGTAAGGGGTGTGATTTGTAGGAGCAGGGCAGAGAGAAATCGAGACCAGCTGCCTTTTTCCTCAAGTCATACTGTATTGTGGGTATAGTCTGGTCAGAGGTCCCTTCCTGCCATCCTCCTCTTCCATGAGTCATTCATTGAACTTTTCCTTCACCGATTGCTTTTCCTGAAGGAAGTAGCTTTTCAGAGCTGAAGTCCCTGGTGTGGTGGTCCATAGCAGCTTAAAGCATAGTGTTCTGCCCACTCCATAGTTTCCTATCTAGTATCTCTGGAAGGCATGTACCTTCAGCTGCTTATAGTTGCTGGTACCCTGGATGTGACTACAGAGTATTTGGTAACCAATCCTGGCTTGAAGTTTTTGTTTGTGGCAAAAAAAAAAAAAAAAAAAAAAAAAAAAAAAAAATAAAGACTAGTAGGAGATAGTCAGTGGAGGTCCAGGGAGGAAAGACAAGTTCCTCTGTGTTCTTCAGCTTCTGCTCTTGAATAAAAAACCTGATTCCTTGAAGAAGAAATGACTAATACTATTCCAAGCAGAGCTAAGAATGGCTAAGTGATGGGATTTTTTTCCGTCTGTTTGTTGTTAAGCTTTAACCCGGATGGAGGACTGCTTTCAGCGTGTAGGTTCAAATGCTGTGAATCCTTGCTAGACTAAGGGCACCCAGAAAGGCTGCCTTTACTTCCATGCCTCATGGGGCTCACTAATGAATACAATTTACTGAACAAAATAGATGATTAAGGGCTGCAGATCTCTGGAGATTCCCATAAGTGTGCATCATTGCCACTCTTGAGTGACACACATGACCAGGGATGAAGCCGGGAAGGCACGCAGCTGTAAGGCAGGCCGTCTGTAGAAGAGTCCAGGCTACCAGCTGGCACAGACCTCAGTCCAGGGCCTGGAGGTCACGGGTGGAAGGAATGGTCCTTGTTAAACTTTATCCCCAAGAGAGTTTTGCTTAACATGAGGCTACTCTCCTTTTTATCTGCGGTTTTCAGACAGCCTCTATTTAGAATGTATCTAAGAAGTGTTTTACATCAAAAATAGCAATTGGCTGGCATGTTTCTGTGTAAATATTATACAATGAGCAAATTGTAGAAGCAGCCATTCTTTAGCCATTAATGGGGGGGGGGGAAGAAAAAAGAAAGAAACCCAACAAACAAACAAACAAAAACAAAAAAACAAAGCCCCAACCAACCAACCAGCCAACCAACTAAACAAATGTGGTGTGAGAGTTGCCAGTGCATCAAACAGTATTGATTCCAGTAAGGCCATTTTTGTGTGGGCTGTTGCTAGGCATTGTGGGATCTGTAGTGTGTCCTTGCCCTTAACCTCTGCTCACTAAATGCCTGTTGCTTCCCAAACAATCATGACCAGCAAAAAGGTCCCTGGGTATTGTTAAATGTTTCCTGGTAGACCAAATTGCCACAGCTGAAGGAATAGAGTGATTGAGTACTGTTCTGAATTTCTCTGGGGCTGAGCTTTAATTTACTCAGTTCCCAACCCCCTCAGTTTTCCTGGCTATTAAATAGGCATACTGTAGTAACTCAGCCTGAGGAAGCAAGGGGCACAGCAATGTGTGGTGGATCAGGGTTTCTTTAAATGCTAAGTGATATCTATCCTGCCAGGTACTTAGGGCCCAAGAATCTCTCCTGGTCATCATGATGGCAGTGAAGGGGGAGCAATGGGAGACAAAGAAGGGTGAATTTGGGAATGTGGGCAGTTCTGCACAGACCTGGAGTCAGAGTTCCTTTGAAGACATTGTCATTCTAGCTTCCTGCAGCAATATATTCTGGATGGAAGTTTTTCTTTTGCAAAGTTAAGGACCAACAGAGGGCACGAGGCAAAAAGATGGCTAGTCCAAAGAGAAGTCATGAAAATTGCATCTGACAGGGTGATTTCTTAATGTTAAAATGACTCACATATAATTAGACCCAAGGACAGAGAGAGGTAACCGCCAAAACAAAAATTTCCTACTGAGTGGCTGACAATCCAGAGCGATTTTTGTAGGTCATATAAAGATAGCGACTGCTTAGAGAAACAACTGGCCATTGTCCTAGACTCTACCGTTCTCTCCCTTTTCGTCTTTGAGACTATGGGATATCTCCAGTGTGCTCCCGTGGAGTGATAAATAGCATGTTTTCATGTAGCATGTTTTCCTTGGTATTTTCCAATGCTGCATCTTGGAGCAGTGAAAGGAAGCCATAATTCTGAACTAACCTAAAATAACCTCTTAGTTTTAGTGAAGAGCCTCGGTCCCACCACAGGACACAGCCACTGCAGGGATTAGATGTGAACTGTTGAGGCTTCTTTGAGTTGTCTTTGCTGTGTTTCTGGTCCATGTAAAATTTACAGCTGTTCTCTACCTTAGATCTAATGTGTGGGGAGGCCATTGGAGACAGTCTGGTTGCTTTGCCTTCTGGTGTGTATGTATGTGTATGTATGGGAAGAGTGTGCCTTGAAGGAGGAGGCTCTTCCATAGAAAGAGACTTGACAAGTACATCCCTTACCTTCATAGGAGCTAGTCAGTGTTTGTTGTTGACTTTTGTCCCCCTAGTGCTACTCAGAGTCCTGTCTCTAGGCCAGTCATCAGGATTTCCCGGTGTCTTGTTACCTCCTCATCCAAATCTCTCAGAATGGACCTCATGATCTAATGTCACAAGGCCTCAAGGTGAATGCTGGAGAAACGTTGTTCTTTCGCATGGCTTGTGATTTATAGTGGCACCTTACGTCGTATCTTTGTGTCTGTCCTGGGGAAGACACAGAGAAAGCATTTTTTCCAAGATCTAGGAACAGGTATAGGATTTTCTCATGCTAATACGTTGTGTCATTTTCCCAAAATGGTCTCAGCGTTGTCCCAAGAGTAGCCACCAACAATATGTGACTATTTCAGTTATTTAAATTTATGATTCAGGTCTTCATTTGATTGTGCCACATTTCACGTGCACTACAGCCACATGTGGTTTCTGCCTACTGCCTAAGGTAGTACAGATATGTACCATGTCCATCATTGGAGAGAATTCTACTGACACTACTGCCTTAGTTCATAGGCTCCCTGTGTGTTACAAAGCCACATTTGTAGTGACTGTGTAGTCTTACTATAAAAAGATATCAATTCATGTAGAATTCTTTTAGAATATCTCCTTCCAAGTAAGACATTTATGTGTCTTGCTGATTTTTTTTTAAACACTGCTGCAACATTTGCCCACTACAGGCAGTGCCATGGGTCTGTGTCTGACAGAATGGAATGTGCTATCTCTGAAATATTTCTTCTTTTTCTGGGGCTGCTAAGCTGTCCCTGTCCATTTGTTCTCTTTGCCTGACCCTCAGCAGAGAAGACTGTTGCAGCATGTTTATGTTGACTATAGCTCTACAAAGAATCTAGAAGTGAGAAGAGAATTTTCACCTCTCTTCTTCCAAGTTCCAACTTGGCTCAGAAAACTGTTTTCATAAGAGGATCTTGACTCACGAGCCTAACCTCTGAGAAGTTATCCCTCGAAGAATGAAACTCTAAAGCAAAATTTCCAACCACTCTGTTACAGCACAGATTTAGTGATTAAGCCCTTTAGCATCGAGGATGGTTTTTCTGTTGATATGATCCATTAATGTTACCAATATTAGTTGTTTAGAAATTTTCATTTCAACAAATCAAAAAATGGGGAAATAAAGACAACTTTAAAAAAGAGATGTAGTTTAAAGCTAGGGAGCCCAAGGTGGTTTTGCATGATGGAGAGAATTTGAATGAGAAGTTTGTGTGGCATTAGTAAGGTGACTGGAAGGGAAGAGAGAGGATGGGTGGGATTGGTCCTCTGGGTCATTCCCTTGGGGGTGGCAGGGTACTGGGAGGATGACACAGTGCTTGTCCTTTCTCTCTCTCTCTCTCTCTCTCTCTCTCTCTCTCTCTCTCTGTGGACTTTCTTGAGTGGTTCTAGGTAGAAGCAAACTGTAGAGAGGAAAATACAAAGACCTTCTGTATCCCTCTCCCTCCTACACGTGTGTGTTCTGTTGCCACAGTCCCCAGCAGACTGGCATTTCTGCATGGTCTGGGAATCCATATTTACATCATCATTTTCTCCAGGACAGTGGTTTGCATTAGAGCACAATCTGGGAGCTGTGCGTTCCTCGGATTTGGACTAATGGTGGTGACACATGGTGACACATGTTCACCACTATAATCACAGCATTGATTTTTTCCCTAAAACCCCTGTGTGTCCTATTTATTCAATTCCTTCCCCTCCCCCCCCCCAAACTACTGCAAGCCATTGGTCTTACGGCCACAGTTTTGTTTTTCACACGGTTGGAGTCACACAATAGGTAATCCTTTGAAATGATGTCCTTCACTCAGTAAATAGCCACTTAAGTTTC
Organism: Rhynchomys soricoides; assembly: GCA_019843965.1. NCBI lineage: Eukaryota > Metazoa > Chordata > Mammalia > Rodentia > Muridae > Rhynchomys > Rhynchomys soricoides. The sequence goes on along the minus strand of JADRCH010000097.1, from coordinate 7,684,357 downwards.
TGTCCATCTTTTTGTGACTTGGTTACCATTTCTTTTGTGTACTACATAGTATTCCAGAACTTTCTTATTTATCCATTCACTTCCTGAAAGATATCTTGGACGATCTCAAGGTTGAGCTGTTATCAATAAAGGTCCATGAGCCTTCACAAACAGGCTTTTGGGTGGACACTTGGGTAACTATCAAGGGATGTAACTGGTGGATAATTTTTGTCAGAATGCTTTGTTTTGTAAGACACTGACAGAGTGGCTGTTAGGACACTGTGCCATTTACATTCCCACCAGCAAGTACTGAGGCTTTCTATGTGCTGCTTCTTCCCCGGCCTGGTTGTTGTCAGGGTTCTGGATCTGAATAATCCTAAAACATACATGGTAATGTCTCACTGTGATTCTGATATACATTTCCTTGATATGTGTGGATCATATCTGCCAGGTATGATTTTTTTTTTTTTTTTGTGAAATGCCTATTAAAGGTTTTATATATATATATAAAACCTTTATATTATTATATTTATATATATACATATATAACTATATATTATTATATTTATATATATATATATAAATAAAATTAGGTTTTGTATTTTCTTATTTACTTTTAAGGACATTTTATATTTTGGGTCTTTTATCATAAATGTCCTATGCAAATACTCTCTTACTGTTGCCTTCTCATTCCCTTGATGTTGACTTGCAGACAGCAGATAGTTTTAATTTTAATGAAGTTCTACTTACCAGTTATTTTATAGATTTTGGATTTGAGTTTGTATTGTAAAAGCCATAGTTCTATTCAAGGTCTTGGTAGGTGTTTTCTCACCCCCTCTGTCTTTCATAGTGTTCTACATTTAAGTTTGTGGTTCATGTCGAGTTAATGATCATGAAGAGTATAAGATGTTTACCTACATTCATTTGTATACCTGTGCACTGGTTTCTGACTGTTCTGGTTCCATTTGTGGAAATTCTCATGTAGCCTTGTTGTATTGTTTGCCTTTGCGATTTTGTTATTGATTAACTGACTTTATTCATGTGGGTCTGTATCTGGGCTCATTATTTTTAATTGATTCTGTTTGTCTGGTCTTTTACCAGTACATACCGCCTGGCCACTGTAACTTTATAGTAAATCATTAAGTCATACAGCATCATTCCTTCAACTTTTGTTCCTCTGAAATATTGAGTTAGCCATTCTGGTTCTTCTGCATCTCAGTATGAATATTGATCATTTATTGATAGAGCCACAAGTGACATCCTTGGAATTTGCTTGGAGCGGTGTTGAATCATGATAGTCAACTTGATAAGATTTACAGTCAATGGAGGCAAAATGCCCTGTGTGTGAGAGATTATCTAGATTAGGTTAATTGAAGTGGAAAGCGATGCCTTAAATGTGGGCAACACAATCCCATTGGCTGGGGTCCAGGGCTGACTGATGCAAGCAAACTGAGCATGAGCGTTCATCTGTCTCTGCTTCCTGACCTTGGAGACAGTGTGGGCTGCTGCCTGCTGCTCCAGCTACCCATCTCCTCCACCATGATGAGCTGTATCCCCTAGAATCCTAGGCCAAAATAAACCTTCTCTGCTTGAAATTGCTTTTATCAAATTTATCAACTGGGTATTTTGTCACAGCAGTACAACAAGTAGCATACTCTTCTGTGGACAGAGGAAAGAGCAGCTGACATTTAGTATTCTACTCCATGAACATGGAGTATATCTCTCCTCTCATTGTTCTTAGATATTTTTGATCTGAGTTAGGATGTTTTCCTTATAAACGTATACATATTTTAATATTTATATCTAAGCATTCAATTTGGGAGGTGCTGATTTACTGAGTATATGTTTTTAGATTTCAGTGTGTGCACCTATTCATCCAAGATGTCTTAGACGGTGATTGTCTTCCTGTAGAGCCTTGTCCCCTGTAACCCTGCTGTAACTGTTCACTGGCTCCAGGAGGTTTCTCTCCGTTGTGTTTTTGTATAGACACTGTTGTCATCTGCAAACGAAGGTAATTTTCTTTCTTATTAACTTGACAGGGCTTAACATTGGGGAAGTCATTTTGTCTTGGTCCAGCCATGGATTGCCTATAAGAAGGTGGTGGGTATCGATTTCTGTGACAGACACACCTCTCCCAGGAGAGTGAAAGCTATCACCTTCTGAATTCCAATTTTGCACCAGGCTGCATTAGGCCATTTGTTCCCACAACCTTACGTAACAGTGTTCTAGCCGCAGCCCATCACGACTGGACAAGCTCCCCTCAAACCTGCCCCATCCTGCTCCTATGAAGCTAACTCCTCAGGCTGCATTCTCTTTGTCAGTGCAGCCTGGTGGATTTAACAAAAGCCTGCTCAGCTCCTGGATGGTTTTCCCCAGCATATTTCCTGTCATTCAAGGAGGGACTCTACCCTGCCCAATCCTTCGGATAATATCTCTCTTACAGGGTTGGGCCACTATTTTGCAGCTTCCCTTTCCTGGCTCCTTCAAAAGCCACTGTGGTCCTAGTCTCTGAATGAGTTAAACCTAATTGAGGGTTTTCCCTGGCTCTGTGGATTTCCTCACTGGTATTCGGAGGCCCAGGCACCCGACTGAGAGATCCCACCTTCTGCTTCTATCTCTGGCTGATAACTCACTGGCTCGATGTGCTCCTCTGGAGCACCACTGACCTAAGGGATGCCATCCATCTCTTGTCCTCCTTCCACCAGGACTTTCCCTGTCACTCACCTAAGTACAGGATCCACTAATTCTATATTTTTGTCTACCACCCAGCTTGGGTGTCTACTCTCTGACCTCCAAGCCCTGGGACTCTGAGACACTGTCAAACCAAGCATCTCATTTTCTTCTGTAATCAAACCTTGCCCCAATATAATTTGACATCAGACATGGCTGGTGAGGTCCTCGGGTGAGCAGTTAATGAAGGACGTGTGGGGCTACAAGGGAGACCTTGGTTGCTCTGGGACAAGCAAGTCTGGAGGCAGGGCAGCCAGCCTCTGATGACCATGTCTCACTGTTTGGAGAAATAAGCTATGGGACAGTATGTATACAACCCCCTGCACACAGTATTACAAGGGTCTCCCTGTCCCTGGTTAGTTTCTAGGAAGAGAAAGAAGGCTTTGTGTAGGTCTGGAGGGGCCAAGCTAGAGGCACAGGAAGAGTGGACTTGAGTAGGTTTGTGAGAGAAAGGATGGGTTGGGGGATAGGTTGGTCCATGGGCCTTTGTGGTTCTTCATGACACTGTAGAGATGCTGTGTGGTGAGAGAGAAGTTGGCAAGCCAGATATGGAAGAAGTTAGAAAAGTCTGATGCTAGCAGTTCACATTTGGTTTGAGGAAGGAGGTAGGCAAAGATTTCCTCTACCCTGGCTTGGGATATAGTTTTCCCTTTTTATGCGATTGAGAGGCACAGATAGGTGACCAAGGATTGGCAGAACTGAGCCTTATCTCCTGAGACTCCATAGTCCCAAGAGGCCAGAGGATTGAAAGGGGCTTGGAAATACTGGAGATTGCTCTATGGAGATGGCCCCACAAGAAGAGATCGTGTTAAAGAAGGAACTAGAGGACAAATATAGTTTGGTGAGATCCTTCTGTGGGGCCAGTCTAAAGTAATACGGGCTATCTCAGAGTCCTTGGGGCAAGATGATCCAAGTGAGTTGCTGGGCATGTGGTGTCCAAGTCTTCCCAAGTAAAGGCAGGAGGGTGGTAAATAAGACATCTTTAAGAACAAACATGGAAAAGAAGGCAAGCAGAGTAGTGGATAGAGGAGAGGTGTGTGTGTGTGTTGCTGACCACAGGGAAGCTGGGACAATGGCTTAGTTGTGGTTTTTTTTTTAGAGGTCCTGGACCCATCGATAAGTACCATTGGTCTTTGTGTCACTGAGGATCAAAGTCAAACAAGAGGGGTTCCCACAACCTCCAGGTTTTGTGATTCAGTGACGAGAAGAGTGAGGAGCTCCTGGGGCTTCTGGGGTCTGGTTCGGGCTCCTCTGAGACAGACCTAGAACATTTACCTTGTCCTGAAGAATTTGAGCACAAGGCAAGAGGACCCGCGTCTGGAGATGGAAGAGTCTGGGAAGGACAGGTTTAAGCAAGTGGAGTGGGGTTGGTGTGTGCTTGGAGGAGAGCAAGGGAATGTGGTCAGGCTGGGTTTACAGAGTGCCAACAAAGCCTCCAAATGAGGCTTGTGCAGAGATCTCAGGCTATGACTCAAAATAATGATCTCAGCCGGTGTCTGCTCCTGAAGGAGTGACTCCCGTGGGGAGAAAAGATGGCTTTCTGCCCAAAGGACCCTAAGAGGATCTTGGGTTTTGGCACTAGATGTAAGGAACTCATTGGTTCTCCAGGGTGGCTTTGAAATTGAACTCTGGTTTGTCATTGGGACCTTATGAAGAAAGGATGGTCATTGGGTAGTTACCCCTCCCTCAGGGAGAAAAAATTCCCAATGGATAGTAAGTTCATCCATTATTGCTATTATGTCCCGTGGTGTTAAGAAGAAAATGTTATAAAAAGATCAAAATTGTTTTAGTTAAACGATCTATATATGAAGATTAAGATGAATGTATGTTTACAGAATGGGGGGAAAAGCGAAAAGGCTTTTTCCAAGTTAAAAATATCCAAGAAAGTTATATAAATTATATAGACCAGGAGGTTTAAAGATGACATACATGGTTTTAAAGTTTCTAAGGTCTAAGTTAAAGAAATTTCAAAGACTGGCTAAAATATATGTCTAGTTAACATTTATTTTAAAATATCTGGCTATTAACATATTACTCAGTAGTTAAAAATATCAACGAGTATAGCCTGTCTTCTGTGTTTAATAACTGTACTCGGGAGGTTGTCCTAACGTGGCCAGAAGGATTAAAAGGAAGACTATTTCCCCCTCATCAATGAGGTCCTAGGATTGATGCAGGCCAACTGAAAAAATGTTCTGCATCTTCATAAAGGCACCTGTTCTCTTGTTCAGGGCCATGGAGACCCGCACTGTGTATTCTAACCAACATCGAGTGTGCAAAGAGAACAGTCAGCATAAAGGAAGGCTTTCCTCACAGTGCTTCAATGGGAAGCCAAGCCAGGTCAAGCAAGGCCTTTGACTTATCTTCACATAGATGGGCAAAAGGAAAAACAAAGGCGTGTGGAGTCAGAGGTTCCTCACAAGCCCTGGGAAGTAGATCCACAGTTGGCCTTGACAGGACCTAAAGAAACATTATTTTGGCCACCCACATGAACCTAACCACCTAGCAGGAAGTATAACCAAGATGAAAGTGGTCAGGGTGTGTCCATAACAGTTCAAGGGGCTGCAGTCCTAAGGTGATAATGCTTAGCTATGTGAGATGCTGCCTGGACACTACTTCTCACTAACAATTCTCTTCCTGATTACATACATACATATGTACAAACATACATACATCCCAGATATAAGACAAAGCCTACCTTGGCTTGCTTCAGCACTGCAGTGTCTGTCCACAGCTGAGATACAGGCCTATCTTATTAAATACTGAAGCCAAACCTAAAAGCTGTACTTATCAAGTATAACACACTATCTCTGTCCGGAAGAGTACTTATCACAGATACAGTGTGTCTTTCTGGCTGTCCATGATCCATAATTAAAGGAGGAGGCCAGATTTTCTGTTATTAAACTCACGAGTCTGGGGAATTATTCAAGATATCCAAGTGTTGCCCTTAGAACTTTGTTAGACAATCCCATAAAAGAACCCAATAGGATTCTATTTCTCTATTACATTTTCAATTGGATGCTGAGTTTAACTGACTTCTCTAACATCCTGATGATTACAGTTACCTTACCCTTCCACAGGGCTTTGGTTCATGGTCCAGCCAGTTGTACACATACATTTCACCTTAGTAATCAAAACTTAATTATGATACTAAAAATTCTTTTCCTCACTAACTTCATCTCTGAATGTCCCCACAAAGTTGTCATAGAGGAGACCTGATGGTCAAGTCTGAACTTAATGCTTGCCCATGAAAAATAACTCAAGTTTACCAAACCAATTTCAATCTTGTAATTAACAGCCCTGACAAAAGTCGTCAGTCTTCCTAACACCTATGACAAGGCCTGCCATGGGTGCTTTAGATGGTTTTCTTGTTCTAGGAAGGACAAAACTTCCATAACTTTTCTTAACTTTTCTCTCAGTAAGAATTACACAAGTCCTGTCCATCTCACATGTTTATGTACAGCTGCTGCCTCACTCAACCCATCCAAGAGTATGCACTGTCATCCCATGGCGTCTTAGGTTCTAGGTCTTTACCATCTGTTAAGTTTTATTGTGATCTCTTAGATGGACCCTCCTTGGAGGCACATTGACTACTGCCTTTCCTACATTGCCCCTTTGTCAGCTTGAAGCAGTTAAAAGAGAGATATGCTCCTCTAAACTTCTACAGCAGTTCAGGTGCCCTCTGAGGAAGGGACTAACGGGCCCTCCAGCTCATCCCTCTTCTTGCCACCCTGGACATGTCTTTGAGACCCAGCACTGAGACCCATGCCTGGACTCCCTGGTAGGAATGGCTCTTCAAAACTGCAGAAGCCTGAATGCCATGACAGAAACCAATTCTGCTTTCTCCTTGGGGGAAGGACACTGCTTCTGTCATGATCAATCAGGCCTGGTTCAGGATGGAGTACCTAAGCTAAGAGAATAGGAAGGAAAACTAGATGAGCAACTCCAAATCCATCAGTCTTCCTAGAACTGCTTTGGTCCATTCTCCCCTGGCTGCTACACCAGTAGTCCCTCTCACTCTCAAAGCTTTGACCCTAGTCTTTGAACCATGCCTCTTTTGCTGTTTCTCTTAACCTCTTACAGGAGTACATGCAGTCTTTCACCAACCAGGAGATGGCAAATCTTCATGACCAGAGGGTATCAATCGCTCTCCAAGGAGCTACCATCATTCCTTAGCCTCCCCTGCCCTGCTCTACATCCAAAGTTCACGGGAAGTAAGTAGCCAGAGAAGACAACACTTTGCCCGATTCCTTATGACTTAAAGGCAGGAATGACAGGGCTTAACATCTGTGACGCCATTTTGGCTCAGTCCATTTACCTATGAGTTGCTTACCGGATGGTGGTAGGTTTGAATTCCCCCTACAGATACACCCTACCAGCAAGATGAAGCCTATCATCTTTTGCATTTCCCAATTTGGCACCAGTTTGCATTAGACAGCATGTTCCCATACCCTTATAATAGCAGTGCTCTGTCCGCAGCCAGTCAGGATCTCGCAAGTGAGCCTTAAGCCTGTCCCATCCTGCTCCTGTGAAGCTCACTTCTGTGGCTCTCCCCAGGCTGCATCCTCTTTCCATCCTGAGTACAGCCTGGAGGATTTAATAAAAGTCTGCTCAGCACATGGTTAGTTTCTCCCTGAGTATTTTCTGTCTCTCATTCATATATATATATATGTATATGTATACACACATATATGTATATATATGAATGTATATATATGTATATATATATAAAATTATTTTCTTCCTGCTTTAGAGGAATTTTAGTACAAATTCATTTTTAGTACAAATGTTAGGGATAATTGGTAACAGTGCTATGTTCTTTTATTTCTGGTCATATAGGAAGCTGCTTGTTAACTATAGGCATTTTATGTCTTTTTCTCTTTAGTTTTCTTCTCTCTACTTCTGTCTGCCCTGACTGTTAGAAGAGACCCAGTTTTCTCAAGGAGAAAGGGGTGCTATTAGCTTTTTTGATCAAATGATTTCCTATTGCGCTGCACTTTCTAATCTACTGTGAGATGTTTAGCATCCCTAGATGCTAACTTCCCATACTATTCTAGCCAAGTCATTGTGCCAACTAATTTTTAAGTATTTATTACTGAGAAAAAGCATTACTGGAGAGATGAGCTTCAGTGTGTGCCTTTTAGGTAGGAAGGAGGTAGAGGTGAATCAAAGTCCTCTAAGGATGAAAGTTTAGCCTTGCCAGACCTCATGCAATTAGGGCTTCTGGGAGGAGCTCTTGGCCTATTTTAGTTCAAGGCTACATCTACACTGACTGAAGTTGTTGCTCCATGTTTTACTTCTTGGTCCATAACTTTGTGCAGCATTTTTATTCGAGATTCTCTTGGGTCCTTCTGTTCTTGCTCTTTTTTTTCTTGTATCTATTAATTGAACTGATGACGATGTAGATCAGCCCCCAACGAATAAAAGGAGCATTTTAGGAGTATCGGCACTCATTCACAGTCCTGTAGGGGCTATTATTATCCCTGCTGGTCAAAATTCTCCTTACCGGCAATTTCAGGGATGCTGATGCTCTCTTTTGGTCTAAAGATCTGTGGCTCTGCATAAATGACTTCAATAAGGACGACAGCCCTGCAGCTCTCCGGGACAGAGGTAGTGCAGTAGGCTGACTGAACAGGAGACCTTTCTCTGGTTTATAGACCCTGATTTCTCCACTCCTAGCTAGAATTTGGAGTTATGGATGTAATAAAGAATCATAAGATTACCCAGAGGAGAAAGCCCAGATCCTGGGCAGCTGTTGTGAAGGGGCATGACTCTATTCTTTCTCTGGGAGTCTGGGTGTCTCATGGTGCAGAGTGTTGGGAAATTACTGGGGTGGGTGATTTGGAAGTGAGAGTTGTGGTTTCCTTACAGATATGTATTTCTTTTCTCTTTTGCATCTGTCAGATGTGACTCTTTCAGCTGACCACGTGTCCCCAGGACTAATAGCTAGGTGGCTGTCTAAATGTTGAAAGACATTTTGACATCTTTGACAAGTGTTACTCAACAGCTGGGTGTGTAAGATTCCAGCTCTGATAAATGAAAATGGCTCTAAAAATAAATCACACACAAGTGTTGTTCTGTGGGGAATGACTGACTCAACTGAAACGGGCTTAATTTTTTTTATATACAGTGCATTTTGTCAAGCCCTGACCCTGGAGCATTCCTTTCTTTGGTACCAGTGAGTGGCTTTGTAAGGGAGTACATTCGGCTGTCGCAGAGGGCTCAGTCTTTATTTACGATTCTCCATCAGGGCAAGGATGGTCTTAACTCCATTTGAATCCACACAGCTGTGAGTGAAGTGATCCAGGGCAATACAAACAACCTATCATTCCATTGAATTGTTTAAGACTTAACACTTCTCTTCAAGCATCCAGATCATGGGACAGAGGGTCTGTATTTTCTTAAAGGAACACAGCTTTGTGGAAAGAGGATCCAGAGAAAGGGAATTCAGCAGGGCTTCTGAGTGCTGGCTGGAGAAAGAACGTCATTAGTTGTCAAAGGGTGACTGGGATCAGTTTTCTCACTCAGCTACTAACTGCCAAGGTGAAAGAACAGATTTAAATCATTTGCTCCAGTTTCTCTTCTGATTCTAGGAAAGTCTCTGTCCCATTATTGAATTAAAAATAATGTGAAGTGTGAATTGTAGAATTCTCCTTAAGGAAAAGACACGTGAGTGTGCATGTGTATGTGTGTGCACGCATGTGTGTGCTTAGGTACTAACGATTACCAGAAGATTAAAGTCTGTTTAAAATTTAAGGGCTCACTAATCTGGAAGCATAAACTAAAAATAAAGTAACTGAAATGTGTGCAAGTGCTGCCATTTTTATAGCAAAAATAAAACAAAATTATATGAGTTCTCATAGACTCAAGAATTAATTCGCAACCCCCTTGGCGCTGGTGCCGTAGCGATGGTGAAGACAGCTGCTCTCTACCGGGTGTGAGAGATCCTGAGAGAAGAAATGAGTGTCCAGCCTCCTGAATCTTTGGCTCCATTCTTGCCATAAACATTATGAGGCTCCCAGGAGTTTAAGTGTCCCAGGGAACATGGATTTTGGGGGTAAATGCTTCCTCAAGCATCGTATACTGAGACCTCCAGCCTGGAGGTACCCAACCCATCCTTTGAGCCACAGAAGGAGGTACTAGACCTTGCTTAGCATTTTTCTTTGAGTCTACCATTGAGTCTTGGCCTTTGCCCTTCAAAGACGTGAAGCTTGGCTACTGTTTTGGCATAAGACCCATTTCTGTTAACACATCCATTAGAGCACCCCTTGAAGACAGGAAGCAGGCTGACAGCCATGGGTGCGTTTCCTCTGGACATGGCATCTTCCCCTTTGCCATTGGAAAGAACCCGATGGATCATTCTGAAACATTCACTCAGTTTTATATTAGTATAGTGTTTGCTGACTGTTTAATGATAATGCATTGTTTAGAAGTCCTCCATTCAGAAAGTGACCTGTTTTTCTCTGGAGATTCTATATCCATATGGCCCTGAAGTTACAAAGAATGGTGGTTTTGTTCCATGAGAATTTTATACAACACATTTTGATCTTATTTACCCTCCCACCCCCCAACTGCTCCCAGATCTACCCACTGCTTCCTATCCCTCAACTTCTACCTCTGTTCCTTCTTTTAATAACCTGTTGAATCCAGTTTATGCTGCCCATATGCTCGTGGTTGTGGGGCTGTCAACTAGAGCATGGTTGACCTACCCAGGGGCCACACCACTAAAGAAAACTAATTCTTCCTCTCCCAGAAGCCATCAACTGTCCATAGCTCCTCAGTTAGGGATAGAGACTTATGGGTCTATTCCTACGCTGTGCTGTAATGCTGATTGGCCTGCTCTTGTACAGGTCTTGTGCAGACATCTACAGTCACTCTGAGTCCATGAATGCTGCTCTGAATCCATGAGTGCAGTGGTCCTGTCATGGCCAGAAGACACTGTTCTGCTCCTCTCCTCAACTTCTGGCTCTTACAATCTTTCCAATCCCTCCTCTTAGTGCTTTGGGACGATACAGATTTATTTATGAGTAATGTTTATTTTCTCTTTTTCTAGAGTTTCTTCTCATGCTTCTTTTCCTCTTCTGGCTATCTTATTTAGTCTCTTTCATTGTCTTTGCTTTGTTTCTCCAACTTTAAAAAAAAAAGTCTAAGAAAAATTTAAGAAAAAAATAAGAGAAAACTCTTGATCCACAGTTCTGTGGTTCCAGCTGACTGGACGGTGCCTCCTGAATAGGCATGAAGGCTGTCTAGGTAGGCCCAGTGTCCTGTTCTGATCTCTTCCTATTCTTTCTCTACCAAAACTCATCCTTGGACCACACAGCTGGGCCTGATCCTGTTCTCTCCTCTGTGCATTGGAATACCTTATTGTTTTCTTTTCAATGGCCATGTGTGACACTGATAGACTTGGACACACTGGCCAAATAAATCTGTGATGTATCCGGTGTTACCAGATTTTAGAAATGTGACTTCAGGCAGAAGGTTTGCTGTCCATTGGTTGGGAACTCCAGCACTTAGCCTTGCATAATGTTTGTGATCATGGAAGCTGTGGTTGTTTCCTGCCTGTCTGGCATGGCATTCTGGGTATGTACTTGTTGATGAAGTTACTGAGAGTGACAGTTGCAGAGGGCTGACATGATTGCTACTACTATGCTCACAGTGTCCCTAAGCACATCCTCCTGTGAGAGGGCTCCAGACCCCAACCCTGTCAGTAAGCTGCTCATACTTGCTCTGACTTTTCCCTACGAGATTCAAAAGTTTGCTTATGGACTCTCCCGGTGTCTTTGTCTATCTGCCCACGTTAGAAACTGACAACAATTCCATGGCTATCTTGTACAATTTAGAGCTAAATGTCTGTTTCCTTTCATATAAGATGAGAGTTATCATGAAGACAAAATGTTGGGTAACAGCTGTCATTGCCAGGAAATGTTACTGGAGTTTTTATGATAAAAGCTGGATTCCAGCAGCTTCCAATATGCTAGTTAAAGAGATAAGAAATAGTGAAAAACAGAAAGTCCAGTGTTGTCACTTCAGGAAAGGGAACAACAGATAGATGTCCAGAGACACCTCCCCCAAATCCATTTCTAGGTTAGGGACACAGGTTTGAGGGTGAATAGAGAACCTGAGGTGAGTGTAATTAAGAAGCGCAGGTCAAGGGGTGGCTCTTCCCTTCATTGATCACCGTGGCCCAGCTCAGGACTGTTCTGTGAGGCATTGGGATGAGCTGTTCACTTGGTAGCCGGGAGTGGCTAAGGGTGCACCCTCCTGAGTAATTTTTGTCATTTTGGGTGCACCCTTAGCCACTTCCCTTCAAGGTTTTTCACCTTCTGGACTCTGGTGAGTCAGGAAGAAAGGTTAAGGACAAGAATTTATCTCTGCCTTTTTCCAGAATACAGGCACACAATGAAGGCAGAGGTTCCAGGTTCTCATCTGCCTCATGAGCCCAAGTGAAGAGTCTTTGCTTCATAGCAAAGGCAGCAGCTAAGTGTCTGTGGCAGAAATACTTCTTTAAATGATGTTTTCCAGGACCCAGATGTAGGGCTTTTTATCCTAAACATCATTGTATAAAATGCAACCTGACATTAGCAGTGTTGCTCGGGTAAGCCCTTGGAGTTTATTCAAAGCTGACGCCGTCTTGTATCGATTCTCAATTATAACACGTTTAGCATGAATGTACCTGCCAGCATTCTCCAACAATGCAGTGCCGGGCTGGCAGCTCTGCCCTAGTCTCACTGCCCAGCCGGCAGCACATCAGGGTTTCTTTTGTTCATTCTGTTGGTACAACCTCGTGTGAGGCCTGTAAATTTGAGTTTCACAAACGCCACCACATCCGCTGTCCCTTCGTACTTGTCTCTGGTTTTTTTTCCTCTCTCTTATCTTCCTTCTTACTCACAAGTACCAGATGCTCTCCTTCTCTCTACTCCAGGCAGTAACAACTTACTGTGTGTGATGTTTTTCCAGTTTGGTCTTTGTTCTCCATTATTAAGACAGGCTGATATTTTCATCTACACGGTGGTTCTTACTGAATTAACCATCTCTTCTCGTGCAAAAGGCACAGTGTGGGCAGATGTCTTTACAACTGAATTCTGCATTTTTTGGCCCTTTGTGCATGCTGCTAATCCAACCCTTCTGGTTACTCATTTATGTGTGTGTGTGGTGTATGAGTGTGTGGTATGTGGATTATGTTACCCTATCTGGTAACCCTGTGAGTCCTACTTCACATTGGAAGGAGTGTGTGGGAGAGAGGCGTGACTTATCTCCGTTGCTTTCACACTGGTTGGCTGGCTGTCTACAGGTGCTCTGTGTAGTATGTTCTCGTAGATTGTAGGTTAGGCTCATAATCATTAAGGCCAAAGCTGCTTGGATTCTCCATAACACTGGTGAAGTCAACATTTTTCTAGTTCCTTTCCTGGTTATTGAACACATCTTATTTTAACTTAGGCAAACTCACTTCTTTGAGGGACAGGAATAAGAACTGTGGATTTTATTTTTTTTAATCTCTCCATCCCTGTTTTCTTTAGGTCTGTGTCTGGCACAGTGTAAGGCTCAAGGGATCCAAGGTAGCTATCAAATGGCAGGGACAGAGAGCAGAGACATAATTTAATCTGATTAGAGTGTAAAGTACTGACAGCTTCAGAGCCCCACACTGTGGAGCTGCCTCTTGGTGCAGGAAGGTTTTTATGAGACTGCGATGTTTAAACTGGTGATTACCAGCCCAGAGGAAGAAGTGGCTTGTCTACGGCCAGTGAGAAGCTCATTCACACATTTCTATCCTGCCCTGAGATCATTCCACTGAGTTTCATGGAGGTACTGTGAGTACTTTAGCATCTTGAATCTAATTCGGGCCTTTGGGCTGGCTGTTTCATGAACAGTTTGTGTCTTGATCATCAGCTGTGCTAAAACTAGCCCTGGCATGATGATATTCAGAGGAAGGGCCCTGGACATAAATCAGTGACGAGGGTGGAGCCCTCATTCTTATTGCCCTTATGATCCAAGGCTGGTTATGCCCCCTTTCTGCCATCTGCCATCTAGAACAAGCAGGATGACAACAGCCTGACACCTAGAAGAGGGTTCTCATCAGAACTTGGCCATGATGATGCTCTATTCTCGTTTCCATTGTGTTGCTGTGAAAAAATATTCTGACCAAAGCAATGTAGATGAGCATAGGACTTATTTGGCTTACAGTTCAGGTTACAGTTGTTCTTTGAGGGAAATCAGAGTGGAAACCCAAGTATGAATGTAAAACAGGAGAAACATTGCCTACTTTGTCATTCAGCATCCCATGCCTAGCAAGCTTTTTTATACAACTCAGGACCATCTGCCTAGGGGTAGTGCTGCCCACAATGGGCTGGACCCTTTTACATCAAGTAATAATCAGTATGATGTCTTCTACACACCCACAGGCCAATCTAGTCTGGGAAATCCCTTAACTGAGACTTCCTTTTTAGGTAGCTCTAGGATGTGATAGTTAAAGCTGACTTCAGCCTCTAGAAGTCACCCTGTCTAAATTATTTGCTTATAGCAGCCCTGAAGGATGAGAACAAAGACTTCTGCTTTGAAAGTAAGAAGCATCTTGAGTGTTTTCCTTCCATGCTGCTCATAAAGCAGTGTTTAAAGTCTTGGTCCCTCACCTCCTAGAGCAGTTATAGGATCCAGTTTATCAGATCTTATAAACCTGGATGGTTTGTCCTTTATAAGCCTACTCCCTGTGTCCACCTCCCCTGATTACCCATGTCACTAGGGTTTTATTTTAAACCCTATTCTACTGGGTAATAAAATTAAAGATCTGGGATTTCTAGAAATCAAGAGTGGCTAGAGGTAAGTTCAGGAGTTTTAAGCTACAGAGTAAACTCTGAGGCTCTCTGGAACAAGCCTGGAGGCTTTACTGCTTGACAATGAAGGGAAAGTTTTGTCACTGTTTCCCAGTCTACATGTGTATGTATGGGCTCAACCAGACATGGCGCCTGGCAAAAACTAAAGCAAAAACTGTTTTGCCTGTCGTTCACACATCATGGATAGGTACAGGGACAAGGCAAAGTGGATGGACGGGGTGTTAGGAGGATCGACCCGACCTATACCTGTGATGGGTGTCGGGTATTATCTTGTACACAGAAGAGTTTCTCATCCCCATGCAGAGAAACATGACAGGTATGGAAAATGTGATTTGTTCAAGATCCCACACGATGATATCTTCATTGCCTTTGCAGTTAACATCGTTAATCTGGCTAATGAGTTTTTGAGCTGTGCGAAATTGTCTGCAAAAGTTCTACATTTAAGGGCATTTTCTGGTTAGAAATGTTTTTGTAAGATTCTGATCATAGAGAAGTTTATAATGTTGGAACTATCAGAAAATATCAAAGGCTTTATAAGTTTGGATGGATGAAATCTTTCTACATGTCCTGGAAATCAAACTATTGAAGTTTCTGTTTTACAATATAATCGTTAAAACCTTAGGGATGGCGATGGCTCAGTGGGTAATAATGCTTAGTGTACAGACTTGAGGAATCATGAAATCAGAACCAGAACACTGGTAAGTAGAAACAAATGTGGGTATGGTTACATGTGCCTGTGACCCCATCCCCGTGTGTACATACATACAGGGCGATGGTTGGCTGTGACCCCATCCCCATGTGAACCTACATACAGGGCGATGGTTGGCTGTGACCCCATCCCCACGTGTACATACATACAGGGCGATGGTTGGCTGTGACCCCATCCCCACGTGTACATACATACAGGGCGATGGTTGGCTGTGACCCCATCCCCACGTGTACATACATACAGGGCGATGGTTGGCTGTGACCTCATCCCCATGTGTACCTACATACAGGGCGATGGTTGGCTGTGACCTCATTGTCATGTGTACATACATACAGGGCGATGGTTGGCTGTGACCCCATCTCCATGTGTATGTTCACAGTGGTGGTTGACTGTGACTCCATCCTCATGTGTATGTGGAGGGTGGTGATTGGACTCTACAGGATCACTGGGCGTTGTTGGCCTATAGCCTCATTGACCAACAGCATAGCTCCAGATTCCATGAGAGACCCTGTCTCAAGGGAATAAAGCAGAGAGCACGAGAGAGCAGGATGCCTGATGTCCTACTCTGGGCTCTGTATATGTGCATGGGTACACAGAGGCTCACACACTTGTATTCAGACACCACTCATACATATTCCACAACCACACAAAAACACATGAATAAAAATGTTTTTGTATGACAGTATCATCATAAACAATAATGGGAGAGATGACTGTGGTATTTAGAGCATGTTTATTAATATTGGTTATAAATTTTATCAGCATAGTGCTGGTGACAGTGGGCATCCAGACACTGTAGGTGGTTGTTACCGGTTCCTATGGCTGGAAGATCGTTTGGCAAATACACAAAGTTATAAAATGTGCATGCACTTGGACTTGGGATTTCAGCTTCTTGTATTTGTCCAGGGAAGGCAATCATGTAGCTATGAAGAGGCAAACAGAGATACCCACTCAAGATTTGTTTTGATGAGAAAAATCTAGATATGACCTAAATATCCATTACTGGAAGACATGTTAAATACTGAGAAATGACAGCTATGGGAAGATATCCATGGCTTATTATTAAGTCAGAGCAATTCTGATAATAGAACTGCATAAACAATGTTAACCTATTGGTGTGAAGATGTGTATAAATGTATGTATGTGTGTGTGAGTGCTATATGTATGTGTGCGTGTGTGTATGTAAGTGTATGAGAGGATATTCATAAGTTTGGATCTTTTTAATGTAAGTTTTATTTTTGTTTTTGTGTGTGGTTTGAATCTTTAAATATTGAGCATGTTTAATTCAGTAGATAAAGGTGCCTGCCATCAAACCTGTGACCTGAGTTCAATCCCCAGGACACACATGGTAGAGAGAACCTCTGGCCTCTACTCATGCAGCATGGAAAACACGCACGCACGCACGCACGTACACGCACCCCACTGCACATGCACCATGCACACCCACCCTTATCCCACCCCCATATAAATAAATAAATATATAATTTAAGAAAAGCCCATAACGGTATTTAAAACATACTGATATCTGATAACCCAAGTGTTTACAGTGTCATATATGTTTTAAATCTTAATTTTATTTACATGGGTGAACTGCACATATTAGTGGACTGTAGTGTAGTATCCATCGTCAGCACAATAGATTTATAATCACCCAGGAGACACACTTCTGGGCATGTCTCTAGAGAGGACTGACTGAGGAAAGATGATTACCATGTGCTCCTTTCTCTACTTCCTGCTCTGTGACAATCTGAGCAGGTAACCTCTAGCTCCTGCCACCTGTGACCACGCCCTCCCATGGTAGATCCATATGTCCGCCAACAATGAGCCAGAATACATCCTTCCTTAAGTTGCTTTGAGAAAAATGATACAAGTGTGACCCACATGCATAGAGTGCCCAGATCAAGTCATGGCAATTAGCATTTCCCTCCTCCTGTTTGGCATCTAGGATCTCCTTTCTTGTAGAGTTCCTAATATCTATCACAGCCTCGTTTCTAACAAAGCAATGGAGAGGACCACATGTTAGCTGAATGGAGCATTTATCAAGTTCAGCTGCATCTATAAACTATGACTCTGGGTTAATATGAGCATTGAAGTGTGTATCCTATTCCCCAGAAGCATCAAGTCTAGAATAATTCCAAGGTCTGTGTTACAGAGGAGGCACAGGGTGGAATTTCTAAGGACCTGCTGCTGGGGACAGCAGGTTAACATTCTAGTTTAACACTTTACCTTGAACGTTTACACCAATCTGAGAGGAAAATCAGCGCCTTACGCTAAGGGAGGAGCTTGGGCACAATGTGTAGCTGCCAGTACTGTTTAACTGAGTGCTCTTACCACTCCAGGCATTTATTTTTCAGAAGCAACCAGCAATTTTCTCCATTGGCGATTCATTAGGCACCCTAAGAACCTGCAATTTGCCTCTGTGGGCTGGACACCGAGGCTTCTGTGTGGAATGCTGGAGAGAAAGCCAAAGAAGCATTTCCTAGCAGGAAAGGGTACCTATTCTCCTTGCAAATAAAATCCATTCTCAGTCATTCTCAGCCCAAGGTGCTGTTCTCTGGTGTGAGTGTATCTGGCAACAGAGTATTATTTTTGACCTTAACGAATGATAGCCTGTCAGCCTAATGTGCGGACACTAGCGAGGGAAGTCTTTTAGATTTAATAACTCATATTCTCATCTCATCTTTGACGTTGCCTTAATCTGCTCAGGCTCAAAGAATAAAATGTTTATTTTATTAAATAACAGCCAGTGGCTGTTATCCACCAAAACTCAGGATAGGTTTAAGGAAAGGACATTAGTGATGCATCTGTAGACTAGGGATAGGTCTGTAATCCTAGCTACTTGGGAAACTGAGTCAGGAGTTCACAAGGCCTGTTTGGACTACAGAGAAAGCTCAAAGCCAGCCTGGATGGCTTATTGGCTACCTTGGTTCAAAATGAACAAAACCTAAGAAGGGAGCTAGAGAACTTGTTAATGGTGTGTGTGAGGTGGGGGCTCAAATCCTAGCACCACAGGAGAAACAGTCTGTGCACACTCAGCTGTGCACACTCAGCTGTGCATTCTCTCTTATCATTGTAAGAATTGATGCAAGGGGACTCTAGACAAATACTCTCTCTCAGGACATATGTGCTACCTTAGAAACTGGAAGTAAGCCTTACATAAAATTCACGTTTACAGAATTAAATTCGTCTTATTCTGAAACTCAATGATTTTGGTTAATGTCCGTTCATTTCTGCAGAGAATGAACCATCCCTATATATCCAGAGAGAGGTGAAGAGCTCTGGAGAGAGTTTTACCAGAGTTCAAGATTCTGAATTTATAGGGGACATTCACAGAGTCCTCTTTTTCTCCCTCTGGGCCCACTTGTGAATGGGTGGAGAGTTGAGGTATGCTATTGGCTTTGCTTAGTGGACCAAAGTGAAGAGGGAGCCAAGGCAGACAGAAGGGCATAGTTATAATTGACTGGAATTTAAAGTGATTGACGAGGTGAAGCCCATTATGAGGTGACTGAGGGACAGTGAAAAGTGGCAGGTCAGTGGGCCAGGGGTCTCTGGAGCCAGACTGTCGACATTGGGGTTCCTGGGGTGCAAACTGACAGAAGATGGTGGCTGGATGGTGGCTTGGAGGAACTGTAGGAAAGGACTGGTGTATGACCTTGGAGGAAAGTACTGAAAGCCACTGTGATTCTGAGTTCACCTAGGGTCACAGCCACTGGCATGTGGCAGAGGGACATTGAGGGAGCCAACAACCCAGAATGAGAGGGAGTGAGTGGGATGAGTCTGACTGTACATGACTCAAAACCCGGGATTTTATATAAGAGGAGAACAGGAATGTGGTCTGGATATGCTAACAACGCAGTGAAGACACCCACTCTACCCCTAAACTCCTCAGCCAGGGGACTGGGGGAAAGTCTCTGCCTAATAGCCCTCGGTGGGGGTTTAGGGGGTGGGCAAGTGTTCTTGGGAAAGGCCAAGCTTTAGTCAGGATAGGAAGCTAGGGAAAATGTTCCAGGAAGGATGTGAGAGAGTAGTACCTTGTTGATGACCTTTAGCATCCCAGAGAATGCAACCCAGGAGCTGCAGGCACTGTGGAAGGGCCAGAAGTAGGACCAGGGAAAAGAATCCAAGGGACCCCGTGGTGAGTAAGGCGTCAAATGGCAGGGAGGCCCCGGACTTCATTGTGCCTACTGTTGACAGATGACAGTAATGGGATATCTTCCCTACACTACCAGGGCTGTGGGTATGAGAGTGTGGGGCAATACCCAAGGCTCTGGGATTCCCACTGGGCTCCTTTTGGAATAGCCTTACATAGTTTATATAGGATTCTAACTGCAGCCACAGAGCAGCTGGCTTCAGCCAAAGGCTCTTCTTGTTACCCAGGGAAGAGTCATGCATTGTAGAGGTCATGGAAGGCTCTCTGGCTTGACTTAGCTCTATGTTATCACTTCAACAGCGTCCCTTAGACTGGGCTGGATTTCGATGACTAATCTTGCCTCAATTCAGAACCTTCTTTGTCTTGCTGTATGCCATTCTGAGGTGGGGAGTGGGAGCTGTGGTGCCCTCTAGCAATACCCAAGATGCTATCTATGCCTAATGCCAGAGGTCACCTCCACTGTCTGCTTAGCCCAGGAAAGGCTCCCAAAAAAAGTACTAAACACCTTCGAGGTGTCGACTGATAGTTGTCTATCTGGGGAGAATGACTCCTGATTTCCTCTGTGTGAGTGTTGGATTTAAAACTGAGAAGGAAGGAACTCCAGGACCAGCCCTCACATCTCACCATGGACAGACTCTAGTGTCTTTGTTATCTATGTCACACTTGGCTGAGTCCCAAATAGACTCTAACCAAACCAAACCAAACCAAACAAACAAAAAATCAGTAAAGATTTACAAAGGACCCAACTTTGCTTCTCGTTCTTCTGCCTGGATCTCTCCTTCCTTCGTCACCCAGAAATGTCACTTTATGTGAACTGTAGTCACCCCTCACCTGTATCGTCTATGTAGTACGTAAGGGGACTTCTCAGACCTGAGTCACAATTTGTGAAACAGAGTAAAGGAACAGAGGTGAACGTAAAAGTCACTAGAAAAGGACACCTTGTCTATTCTGGAAAACGACAGCTTGTGATAAAGGTTGGGGAGATGGAGTGGAGCGGAAGTGGCGTTCATGACATCCGTCCTAGCTGCCATTTGTACAGCGTGTAAATACCACAGCCGTGGTTGGATTACTGAACTCTTTCATCCCAGCCAGAACTTTGCACCGACGTTTCTTCCTAGCTGTGGACACTCCCGGAAGCTCCTAAAAAGTCTGGAGACAGCAAAGTAAAATCAGGCCTGCATCAGGTAGGAGACTCTAGAAGGTGGGGCCAGGCCTTTGTCTCACTTGGTGACTTTGCGGAAGTGATCTCACTCTTTGGGAAGCTCTGGATGACAAAGTCACAGCTATGTGTCCTTGACAGTAGATCCAGTGAGTGTTTCTGCAGAGCGAGCTAAATTGTCTCTGTGTTAACTTCCCTATGTTCCTGTGCATTTCTGTGGGACTCAGTGTGGCTGTGAGATTCACATGTGTGTGAGTGCCACCCTGCCACACAGAGGCACTCCTGAATGCTGAGGGTGACCCTGACTCTGGCTTGGGTGGATTTCAACTGACTAGGCCATTGTATGCCTCGCTGCTGATGGTTGAGAAGCAGCTTTACTGTAAATATAATTGCTTTCACCAGGTTTTTCTTCTTCTGTTTCTTAGCGAAAACAATCAAATTTATCTCAGGAAATTATAGAATGACAGTGTGCTCCTTCTTACAGTGGCATAAGCCTAATCTTCCCCCCTCTGACCTAGTTGAACATTGTTTAGCTACAGTTAATGCAGGAGAAACTGAATTTGTCCGTCCGTCCTCCCCCCTTTCTTTTTCCAGAGATGTTCCTTACTGCTATAAAGAAGTGAAGGGAGGAAGGAAGGGATTGTTAACATGGTATTTGTATTCCTGGTTTTATTGATGTCGTCATGAGCCCAGGCTGCCCTTCAGACTTGTTACACAGTGAGGATGACCTTCCGCTTTTGATCCTCGTGCGTCCAGATGCTGGGATTACAGGCATGTGTTGCCACACCTGATTCATGCTATGCCTGAGAAGATCACAGAGCCCTTTGTGTCCTAGGCAGGCAGTCTGCCAACAGAGCCACACTTCCAGGTCCACATTGCTTAATTAAGAACTTGTGTGAAGCATTTATTAAATAACCCCTTGACCTTATTTTCAACAAGTTGTTTTATTCATAACTGGGCCAGTTCTTTTCAAATTAAAAAAAAATAACTGTCCGTATGGCACTCATGTAGTTACGAGTATTTGTACGCAGCATTCTAGGAACAAAAATACCGTTTAAAAATGAAAATTGAAATGCCAACATGAGCCCGTTTCTACAAGGTTCAGCTGGTTCCCAAGCTTAAAGTGGGCAGGGATCTCACGTTAGAATTTTTCAGTGTAGTTGTGGGATTATCAATGCTTGCCCTTTTTGGTTCAACAAACAAGGAAACAGACTGTTCTGGAAGCTTCCTAAATTAAGTGTAAGGATTCCAGACCGCCCTCGTAGGTGCTGAGCTGTTGGCTCTTAGCTCTATCACTACAGTTTCTGTGGATTCTTTCTCTGATCCCAGCTTCTCCTAGATTTGTATCCTCCGATTACCTTCCTCTGTTTGGCAGCTGGAACATGATATCTTTCACTAGATTCTTTCTGATTTAGTTAAATGCATCTTTTCTGCACAGTGACAATTTTCTCAGAGCTTGAAATTTAATCAATATTGTATCAGGACAGCCACTGGCTTCGTTCCCTGCCATCTGGTCCAGGCTCCTATCATGGTTTGTGTGCCTGCCCATGAGATGATCTCCTCCAGGCTCCTT